>JARQOD010002857.1:0-72179 GCA_033576555.1 Oophaga sylvatica | reverse complement strand
CACCCACCCTAAAAATCTCAAACACCTAAATTACAATCCCCCCGGGGTCCCTCCTCCCTCCACAGACTAGCCTCACTTATTTACAGGCGCTGCCACATTTATAACACCACAATAAAACCACACTTGATTCGGCCGCCCCCCCGCAACCAAGCAAAACCGAATCAACAGCAGCCCTGGCTACCGCCGACCAAAGAACAGAACAGACTCCGGGCCCACCGAGCGGAGATGGAAGAGAACCCATTCTACCGACACTTCAACGCATACAGCATCTCTTCCACTTCAAGTCCACGCTCTCTGCCGAAAAACAAACTTACTTTGCATCTCCTATCCTCCCTTCTACAACCCTAAACAGCTCTTCAACCTTCAAATCTACCCATCCCCAGCACCTCCTCTCTCTCCCCCTTTTGCTGAAGACTTTGCCTCCTTCTTTAACAAAAATTGATACTACAGAAGGCTTGCCCGCCCCCCCCAAAAGCCCCCCTACCACTCACCCTGTTCTTCCAAAACCACTTCACCACCATGACAGAAATAAACCTCCACCTCCTGTCAAATCACACCTCACCACTTGCCCTTGACCCACTCCCACCCACCTCTCCCTAACTTTGCCCATTTTCATCCCACTCTCGCACACCTCTTCAACCTTTCACTTAAAAAATTGTGTCTTTCCTCACCTTCAAACAGCTCAACACACCCCCTCAAAAAGCCCCCCTCGACCCACCCTGTGTTTAACTTCACCCGATACTCTTATCCCCTACGCCTAAAAAAACTACTGGAACACATGTTATCTTGAACTGTCCTCCCACCTCTCCTCCTGTTCCCCTCTTTGACCGGTTACAATCTGGTTCCGCCACACATTCAACGAAACTGCCCTAATAAATCATAACGACCTGCTAACCGCCAAGAGCAAGCACACTACTCTCCTCTTTCTCCTGGCCTTTCTTCGGCCTTCCAACCCGGGACCATTTCCTCCTGCTACGATTCTCTACTCTTGCATCACAGACTTGGCCCACTTGGATTCTCATCATCCTAACAACCAACTTTAGGTCCCCTCTCACACACCACCTCCTCCCTCGCCCCGTCTGTCGGTGTTCCTCAAGGCTAGTCCCTAACCCACTTTCTCCTTACCCCTCCGGCCTGGGACAGGATAGAATCCCAGGCTTGTAGTATCACCTCTACCCGATGACACCGATTACCTATTGGACCTCCTCACCTCCCTACTGACCAAAATCCCACAGTTCTGTCTGCTATCTCACCTTTTTTTTCTGCTCGCTTTCTAAACTGAACATGACAAACGAATTCTCTCTTTTCCCCCCACCTCATTCACCCTCCACCAGACCACCATCAATGTCAATGCTCCCTCCTTTCCCCTCCCGCATGCTGGTGCCTGGGGTGATCATCGCTCTGCCCTCCCTTTCAAACCACATACCAATCCCGCCCTCCTGCCGCCTCAAATCAAAATATTTCCCGGATCCCCTTCCCAACCAGAAACCACAAAAACATAGTGCACGCCCTTATCTCCCCCTCGACTACTCAACCTCCTACTGCCTGGCCTCCCCTCTACACTCTGGCACCACCCCTCCTCCTACACTGCCCGACTAATCCACCTGTCTCCCCCGCTATTCCCCATTTCCCCCCCCCTAGCCGGCCCTTCACTGGTTCCTATTGCCCAACCCAGTTAAAAACCCAACCATGACAACAAACCACCACACCTTTCCCTCCATACATCTGTGAATGGTCTCCCGCACCTACCTCATCAACCTTCGATCCTCTCAAGATCTCCTCCGTCTCCCCCCTCATCGCTTCTCCCACAACCGCATACAAACTTCTCCCGGCTTCCCACAACTTTGGAACCCCTGACGCAAAACTCAACTTTCACCAACAACGCAGACCTTCAGAAAAACCTGAAGACCCACCTTTCCACAAGCCTACAACCTCAATGATCCTCATCTACTGAACCATCGCAGACCACTCTACCCTTTCCTAGTGTTTCTCCCCATCCCGAACGTGACCCCCCCGGAGGGTCCTCTCCTTTTATTGTGTGTCCCTTGCTAGCACTGTTTTTTGTACCTGTTAATTTTTCCCTTTTATATATAAAGCCCATAATAAATGGCGCTATATAAAATGTATAATAATAATAATATAATAATAATTACCGTTTTTTCGGGACCAAAGAAAAGCACTTTATTCCCCAAAATGGGGGAAAATGAGGTGCTCTTAGTCGGAACGTACCTGTAATGGGGCCAGCCTCCAGGAACTCGGAGCCCGTCTGTGGGGGTGTGCGGGCTACCTCTGGCGGTGGGCGGCACTGCGGGAGTTCCCAGCATGGCGGGATCTTTGGCGGGAGAGGAGCCCCGGCGGGGAAGGCTGCGAGAGCCCCGGCGGTGAGCAGGAGCTGCGCGGAAGCGAAAGCCGCCGGCGGTTGGGCTGCAGCCCCGCAGTGAAGAAAGCGTCAGATCCGCCGGGGTGGATGGAGCCGCCGGGGTGAACGAAAGCCCCGGCGTGAAGCGGAAGCCGCCCGGTAAAAAAAGCCTGCGAGGCCACGGCGGTGGGGAGGAGCCGCTGGCGGGAAGCAAGCCGCCGGCGGTGACGTGAGCCGCGGCGGTGAAGAAGCCTGCAGGAGCCGCCGGCGGTGGAGCAGAGCCCCGGCTGAAGCGGAAACCGCCAGCGGTGGCGTGAAGCCGCCGCGGTGAAGAAGGCCTGCAGGAGCCGCCGCGGTGGACGGAACCCCGCGGGAAGCGAAGCCGCCGCGGTGACGCTGAAGCCGCCGGCGGTGAAGAAAGCCGAGGAGCCGCCGGCGTGGAGCAGGACCGCCGGCGGTGAACGGAAGCCGCCGGCGGGGACGCTGAAGCCCGGCGGTGAAGAAAAGCCCCTGCAGGACCCCGGCGGTGGAGCAGAGCCGCCCGGTGAAGCGGAAGCTGCCGGCGGTGACGCTGATGCCCGC
The DNA here is from genome assembly GCA_033576555.1 of Oophaga sylvatica. NCBI lineage: Eukaryota > Metazoa > Chordata > Amphibia > Anura > Dendrobatidae > Oophaga > Oophaga sylvatica. The sequence goes on along the minus strand of JARQOD010002857.1, from coordinate 69,238 downwards.
CGGCGGTGAAGAAGGCCTGTGTGAGCCGCCGCGGTGGAGCAGAGACCCGGCGGTGAAGATGGACTGCGGGAAGCGGCAACTCCACAGTGTGAGCCGCCGGCGGTGAAGTTGCACCTCCACTGTGTGAGCCGCCGCGCTGTTAATATATGCGGCCCACACTAGACAAGAGGTACAGGAGGAAAGTTCTCCCAGCTGTACTTCCTGTCTAGCGTGGCCACAGAAGTGAGTGTAATCTGATTAAAAGTTTAAAAACGGTGTCACCCCCATTTTTGCTCTATGACACCGCCATCAGGGGCTTATCTACAGCATTCTGGAATGCTGTAGATAAGCCCCCAATGTCACCTGAAAAGAAAGAAAAATGAGTTACCGTATATTATAACTCACGCAGGGCGTTCCGCCGTCGCGTCCGGAGGGAGTCGCGGTCCGGTTCGGCGCTCCCATCTTGTAGCGAAGCCGGCCTCTTCTTTCGTCCCATCGCGCTCCTGCGCAGGCGCACTGATCTGCCCTGATGAGGGCAGAGCAGAGTACTGCAGTGCGCAGGCGCCAGGAAAGGTCAGAGGTCCACGCCTGCGCACTGCAGTACTCTGCGCTGCCCTCACCAGGGCAGATCAGTGCGTCTCGCAGGAGCCGCGATGGGACGGAAAGAAGAGGCCGGCTTCACTACAGATGGGAGGCCCAGACCACGACGCCCATCGGACAACGGCAGACCGCCCCTGGGTGAGTATAATATACGGTAACTCGTTTTTTTCTCTTCAGGTGACATCGGGGGCTTATCTACAACATTACGAATGTAAGATAAGCCCCTGATGGCGATGGCCTATCTCGTAGTCCAAAAATGGGGTGACAGACTCCCTTTAAATATTTTTACCACATTTTTTGCTTCAAATATATTTTTTCCCTATTTTCCACACCTCTAAAACTGGGTGCGTCTTATAGTCCGGTGCTCTTATAGTCCGAAAAATACGGTATGACTTTGGGGTTTTTCATTGGCGGTATGCCATAATCATCAACATTGGAAAGAAATAAACACTTCAAATAGATCACTGTTTGTAATGACTCTATATAATATACGAATTTCCTTTTTGTATTGAGAAACTAAAATAAATTAACTTTTTGATGGATATTCTAATTTAGAGAGAAGCACTAATATATCTATATCTCTGTAGATTTCTTGCCATAAAAGATGGGGGCCCAGACATATTTCTTACCAGGGGACCAAGCTGTCAGTGTCTGCCCCTGGTTGTCTCATAATCATGAAGCGTTCCTCATGAGGCCCTGTAGAAATCAATTTTATATTTGTACTAGCTAAGATCCCAGCGTTGCCCAGGGCATAGTAACAAACTGTGTGTTAGTTTATAAAAAATTTTAAGAATATTATATACATAAAAAACATTTGATCCCAGATAAATTGCACTAATTGCATAAAAAAGAAATAATTTAGCTTCAACAAACTGTGCTGGCGCATGTGCAATAGCATCTATCGGCAAGCAAATGCTCTCAATATGCAGCCCCACTGTGTTCTGAGGACCAACGTGGGAACACACAGAAAAAAAGAAATTGTCACTGTGGAACATAGCAATGCTCCCGCACTGGTAAACGGATCACAACCGCACCATTTGTTGAAGCAATTTTTTAAAATACATTAACCCCTTAATGGACTGCTGGTATGACTTTTAATGGTGGCAGTAAAGAGGCCTTAGGCCGGAGTCACACTGGCGACAAAATCGTACGACTGCAAAGCGTGAATATCGCATTGCAGTCGGACCAATGTTAATCTATGGAGCAGCTCCCAGTAACAGATTTTTTGTGGTCCTTTTATACGTGCAAGTGCAATCGCAGCATGCTGCGATTGTACCGATTGTGGGTCGACAATCGCCAATGCAAGTCTATGGGTGCATGAAAAATCTGATTACAAATGGACCGCACGTGTGACTTGCGATTAAAATCGCACTGGTGTCCTTACAAAAGCCGCAATTCATCCCCGGCTATACTGTAAAATTACACTGACAGCTTTAATAAGAATGTAAAGAATAAGATATATACACATAGAATACATAGTAGATTACATGTACATACATGGTAGAGTTACACAACAGAGCTCTCATCTGAATCTGCTTCAGACCTGCTGGAGTCTCCTGCAAGCCAATCTCTGTTAATATAAAAATCTGTGTTGTTGTGGCCAGGCTGTTAGTTAGAGTATAGACCACGGTAGTGAGGAACTGTGTCTAGTTAGCAGCCTGCCAGGCTTAATATTTTGTTTTTATGTTTTGTTTTATGTTTTGTTGCTGTGGACTTTAATAAAAGCTGGTTGACGCCAGTTTGCACCAGTGCTGCTGTCGGTGATTGGACTTTTATCCACTCCGCCTACCCGAGACGGCGACCCAAGCTATATACCCCTGAACTGTTACAATATATATATATATATTTATAGTTCATACACTTCTACATATATAATAGCCGCTAATTCAATTGCCGCTTTGTGAAATTTAACAGACCCGACATGAAATGACACATGGTTTACATACATTAACCATGCATTTCAGTAGTTTGATATATGGTTTCCACTAACAATACATGAGTGTATGTCTGCAAAATTTTTACACATGTAGGGGTTAATTAAAAAGTGTAAATTCGTTGAAAAAAAATGATGTGGGCTCCACCCTATTTTTTCAACCAGACAGACAAAGCCAGCGAGTGGGGGCAGATAATAATAGCCTAGGGAGGTGCATTTATTTTGTGCCACCCTGGCTACTAACATCCCAGAAAAGGCAAATCTATAATTGATTGCCCTTTCTGGCACTTTGCCCGTCATTCCCATTGCCCTGTAGCGGTGGGCGAATGGTTAATAATGGGTTAAAGCCACCTTGCTATTGAAAGGTGACTTAAAGCCAGGTTAATAATTGAGAGTTGTCATTAGACAACTCTCAATTATTAATTCCTATGAAGGAAATAAAAAACACACACACACACATTAATAATACAAAATTTTATTGAATAAACACACTTTTTTTGACCATCTTTTAGTTAACTGGTAATCCGTCAAAGCCCTTGATCTCCTGTAAAAAATAAAAAATAATAAAACAACATTATTCTTACCTTCCGGTGCTCTGTCAATTAAGTTTCCCACACTAATCAACTTCCTCTCCTGTTGGCCGGAGAGGAGCTCATTCATTCAGGGGCTTACAACTTGCTGCGCTGCTTGGTTGTAAACAGTTAACCCTTTGTGAAGGATTACAGCGTGGACCTGACTGAGCAGCGGATAGGTAAGAATAATGTTTTTTATTATTTTTGATTTTTTTCAGGAGATCAAGGGCTTCGCACGGATTACCAGTTAAATAAAAGATGGTCAAAAAAATGTGTTTATTTCATTAAAATTTTGTATTATTAATGTGTGTGTTTTTTTTATTTCCTTCAATAGGATTAAATAATTGAGAGTTGTCTAATTGACAACTCTCAATTATTTAACCTGGCTTAAAGTCACCTTTCAATAGCAAGGTGGCTTTATCCATTATTAACCCATTCGCCACAGCACAGCAAGGGAAAGACAGTAAAGTGCCAGAAAAAGCGAATCTAATTATAGATTTGCCTTTTCTGGGGTGGCTGGGGGCAGATGTAGTAGACAGGAGGGGTGCACAAAATAAATGCACCCTCCCTAGGCTATTATTATCTGCCCCCACTCGCTGGCTTTGTCTGTCTGGTTGAGAAAATAGGGGGAGCCCAGCATTTTTTTTCAACGAATTACACCGTTAGTTAACCCCTATATGTGTGAAATTTTGCACACATACACTCATGTAATTGTTTTAGTGAAAACCATTATCAAACTACATAAAATGACATAGAATCATAGAATGGTAGAGTTGGAAGGGACCTCCAGGCCATCTGGTTCAACCCCCTGCTCAAAGCAGGATTCTCTAAATCATCCCAGACAGATGTCTGTCCCAGCCTCTGTTTGAAGATTTCCATTGAAGGAGAAACTCCACCACCTCTCGTGCAGCCTGTTTCCACTCATTGATCACCCTAACTGTCAAAAAGTTTTTTCTAATATCTAATCTGTGTCTCCTCCCATCAGTTCATCCCATTGCTTCTAGTCTTTCTTGTGCAAATGAGAATAAAGATGATCCTTCTACAATGTGACAGCCCTTGAGATATTTGTAGACAGCTATTAAGTCTCCTCTCAGTCTTCTTTTTTGCAAGCTAAACATTCCCAAATCCTGCAAACTGTTCCTCAAGGACATGGTTTGCAGATCGGTCACCATTTGGTGGCTCTTCTCTGAACTTGCTCCAGTTTGTTGATGTCTTTTTTAAAATGTGGTGCCCAAAACTGACACAGTATTCCAGATGAGGTCTGACCAAAGAGGATAGAGGGCAATAATGACCTCACGTGATCTAGACTGTATGCTTCTGTTGATACATCCTAGAATTGTATTTGCCTTTTTTGCTGCTGCATCACACTGTTGACTCATGTTCAGTCTGTGATCAATTAGTATACCCAATCTTTTTCACATGTGCTGTTACTTAGCCTATCCTCCCATTTTGTATATGCTTTTTTCATTTTTATTGCCCAGATGTAGTACTTTGCATTTTTCCCTGTTAAAATCCATTCTGATAGTTGCTGCCCACTGCTCCAGTTTATTTATATCTTTTTGAATCCTCTCTCTTCTCTAGTATTAGCTACCTCTCCTAGCTTTGTGTCATCAGCAAATTTGATCAGTTTATCCTCAATTCTTCATCTAAATCATTGATAAAGATGTTGAACAATACAGGCCCAAAACAGAGCCTTGTGGTACTCCACTTGAGACATTCTTTCAACTGGATGTGAAGCCATTTAACGACCACTCTTTGGGTCCGATCACTAAGCCAGTTATGAATCCACCTAACAGTTACCTTGTCCATTTCCATACTTAGTCATTTTTTTGCAATAAGGATTGTGTGAGATACTTTGGTCAAATGCTTTGCTGAAGTCAAGATATACTATATCTACAGCATTTCCCTGATCCACCCAGTCAGTGATTTTTGTCATAGAAGGAAATTAAGTTAGTCTGACATGACTTATTAGTTACAAACCCATGTGACTCTGTTTAATCACTTCATTCTTATCCAGGTACTTGCATACATGTTCTTTAATAATTTGTTCAAAGATCTTTCCTGGTATAGAAGTCAGACTCACCGCCTGTAGTTCCCTGGGTCCACCTTCTTCCTCTTTTTGAAGATAGGAACAACATTTGCTCTTCTCCAGTCTTCAGGACTTCTCCTGTTCTCCAAGAATTTTCAAGGATTATGGACAGTGGTTCAAGAATTTTTCTGCTATTCCTTCAGTACTCTGGGGTGTAATTCATCTGGAACTCGAGACTTGAATTAATTTAGGTAAGGCTACTTTCACACTTGCGTTTTTTTGCGCTGCGTTTCGAGCGCACATGAAGCGCATTAAAAAAACGCATGCAAACCTTGTAAACGCTGCGATATTTAGTCGCATCAGCATGCGCTTTCGACAAAAAAAACGCAGCGTTTGTCTGCGATTTAATGCGTTTTTGCATGCGTTTTGCGTTTTTTTTGGCGCATGCGTTGTCTAGTGTCACATTTCTATCATCTGTCTCTATCATCTGTCTCCATCATCTCTGGCTCCATCATCTCTGTCTCCATCATCTCTGTCTCCATCATCTCTGGCTCCCATCTCTGGCTCCATCATCTCTGGCTCCATCATCTGGCTCCATCATCTCTGCTCCATCATCTCTGCTCCATCATTGGCTCCATCTCTCTGGCTCTATCATCTGTTTCCCATCATCTGTTTCCACATTTCTGTCCCATCATCTCTGGCTCCATCATATCTGGCTCCATCATCTCTGGCTCCATCATCCTGGCTCCATCATCTGGCTCCATCATCTGGCTCCATCATCTCTGTCTCCATCATCTCTGTCTCCATCATCTCTGGCTCCATATCTGGCTCCATCATCTCTGGCTCCATCATCTGGCTCCATCATCTCTGGCTCCATCATCCTGGCTCCATCATCTCTGGCTCCATCATCTCTGGCTCCATCATCTGGCTCCATCATCTGGCTCCATCTCTCTGTCTCCTATCTCTGTCTCCATCATCTCTGTCTCCATCATCTCTGGCTCCATCATCTGGCTCCATCATCTCTGGCTCCTCATCTCTGGCTCCATCATCTGTTTCCATCATCTCCGTCTCCATCATCTCTGGCTCCATCATCTGGCTCCATCATTTACAGAAAAATCGTGTGCGTGCAAAAGCGCTGACGAGCGCAAAGCCATGCGCACGCCAGCGCCCCCATAGACTGCAATGTTATTTTTTGCGCATAGCATGCGCACATGTGCGCATGCGTTTTTTAAAAGCGGTTGGCCGAAAAAAAAAATGCAACATGTAGCGTCTAGCGCGTATGGGCCACACCGGGAAAATGTGCAGCGCACGCAAACGCACATGAACGCGTGCAAGCGCTAGACCCTGCGCCCACCATGTTAAAGATAGGGGAACATTGCGCATGCGTCCGATAGCGCAAGATGCGCTGCGCCAAAAAACGCAAGTGTGAAAGTAGCCTTAGCTAAGTGTTTCTTCACTGTCTTTCTGTTTATAGATATCCTGGATTCTTCTATTCCTTTAATAGGACAGTGAAGATCAGTTGATGTTACATTTCCTTGTTGAGAGAAAACAGATGCAAAATAGGAATTTAAAAGTTCAGCCTTCTCAACATCCTGTCTTACCATTTCATCATTTTTCATCCTGTAAAAATCCTATAGCATCTTTGACTTTTCTTTTACTTTTGACGTATCCCCAAAATCTTTTTTTGCTGCTTTTGACATCACTTGCAAGCCTTAATTCATTGTCAGCTTTAGATATTCTGATTTGTGCCCTGCAGGTTCTGCAGACGGCATTATATTCTTCTTTAGATATGCCTCCCTCTTTCCATTTGATAAACATTTCTTTCTTCTTTTTTAGCATGTGTTTAAGTTCTGTGTTCATCCATCCTGGTTTCCTTAAATGATTCCCATTCTTCCCTCTTTCGGAATTGTTAACGATTGTGCTTTGAGAATCTCATTTTTCAAGATTTTCCATCCTTCCTGGACATTTTTGTCCTTAAGGATATCCAGCCATTGGATCCCTCCAATACTCTGAGTCCCTTAAAATCTGCCTTTCTGAAATCTAACCTTGACGTATGAGTTTTCACAGGTCTTCCTCCTCTTGTTATCCAAAATTCTAAAATAGCATGGTCACTACCTCCTAGGGTCCCAGCCACTCTTACCTCCTCAACCATTTCCTCCCTGTTTATAAGGATTAGATCCAAAGTAGCAGATCCCCTTGTTTTCTCTCCTACCTTTTGGAAGATAAAGTCGTCAGCAATAGAGGATACGAATTTCCTTGACCTGTTAGTTTTGCCTGAGAGAGATTCCCAACAAATGTCTGGATAGTTGAAATCTCCCATGACAACTATGTCATATTTTTTGGAGAACTTGGCCATTTGATGCATAAACAGTTCATCCATATCTTCAGCTTGCATAGGTGGCCTGTAGTAAATGCCTACAATGGTGTCCTTTCCATTTTTCTGTCCTTGTATTCTTACCCAAACAGTTTCCACAGAACTCCCAGTCTCTGAAGCGTCAATCTCTGTGCAGATATACGCTTTTTTAACATACAATGCGAGTTGTATCCTTCTAGCCTTTGTGGTGTAATGACCCCTGATGCAGCTAGGGGGCACTGTGTATGGCCCTCGGGATATGCATGGAGGCATGTGATGGATGGACGGTATGTATCGCAGAGGTGGGTGGCCCTGTGATGGAAGCCTGGATATGTTTTGCTCAGCAGATCTATTGCTGAGAGTTGTACTGTATATTGGGAGGCTTCCAGGTGACTTGGAGAGCTGGGCGGGTCCAGTCACCTACAAACCCACCCAAGGGGTATGTGTCTGAATATCTAAGATAAAACCTGTATATGGTTGTGTGTATCTGAAGGACCTGTGATGAGGTCATGATCAGGTGACCAAACCATGTGATCCTGACCTCACCTGTGGGCGGGGTTACGCCTATGTAATGGAGTTTGTTTGGCACCTGGAAGAGAGTGTGTGGGAGTCTGCCAGTGTGGACAGGCTTCCATGTGTCCAAGGCAGGACATTACAGAGAGGTCTCTGTGACTGAAGAGTGAGGCTCCAGGCAGGAGCTGAAGCATTGAAGAGCTGTATTATATGTTACCATATGGTTTATGATGTAATAAACCTAAGGACTTTTTGCATAAGAAAGTGTCTCCTGATTTACCTCTGAAGCAGCCGAGTGAGTTGAAACCTTACAATTGGTGGATGGAATGCTGGCAGCGGCCCAAGGAGCACATGTTCCAGGACTGGGAATGAGGAATCAGAGGAGGAACGGACGGTCTGTGAAAACCGTGAGTGTGACCAGTGGTCACGAATAAACTGTGCATTTATGTTTATGGGGTGCCTCTGATATGAGGTATCTGAAGAAACTGTTAAGCAGTGGTGACCGACAGGAGTCTGTGTTATGTTGACCGGAGTCATTGAAAATGGAGAAAAAGCATGCTGATAGGATACCTCTGAGGAGGAGGTCTCCAGGAACCTGTGTGGCTGACGCCAACAGGTGACGGTCTTGACAACCGTGTTATGCTGGTCGGGATCAGTGAGAAGAATTAGTGAAAGACTGTTTTTTTTGTCCTTGTGGGATGCCTCTATGAAAAGGAGGTATCCGAAACCTGAGTGATCAACAGGTAACAGACAGGAGTCTGTGGTGTACTGACGGGTCAGTGAGAAACTGTTTTTGTCCTTGTGGGATGCCTCTATGAAAAGGAGGTATCCGGAAACCTGAGTGATCAACAGGTAACAGACAGGAGTCTGTGTTGTGCTGACGGGTCAGTGAGAAACTGTTTTTTCCTTTGTGGGATGCCTCTATGAGAGAGGTGTCCGGAAAATCTCTCTGGCTGAGAGTGTAACAGACAGCAGTCTGTGTTGTGCTGACGGGTCAGTGAGAAACTGTTTTTTTTTCTGGAACACGTGTGAGGTGTTTGCTGTGACTCGTGGGGTCATGAAGGTGACAAGCGGCTGGCTGTGACTCGTGGGGTCACGAAGGTGACAAGCGGCAAGACAGCGCAGCGTGCAGAGACTTGTGGTAGCAGGAGCTACAGTGACTGTTGCAGCAAGAAGTTCTGCAGCAGCCGGAGCTGCAGTAACAGCCACAGCAGCTTAGGAGTAGCATCTGGAGGTGCTGGTTGTTGGTGGCTGCAACGGAAGCGGTGGCAGTACCAGCAGGAGCTGGTGTGGTAAAAAAGGACAGTGTGAACCGAGGCACACAAACTCTTAAAGGGCCAGTACACGCCCTAAGTAAAAGACACTGTCTAAGGGTACTGTGTGTACTGGGGCCTGTAAGAGCCGTGGTGTGTACCCCAGTGATGGGTGGTGTCCCTAAAAGGGGAGGAGTCCCAAAAGGGGGACGGCAACCCAAAACAGGGATGGTTACCCAAAAGGGGGCGGAGTCCCAAAAGGGGGCGGTAACCCAAAATTGGGATTGTGGCCCGAAAGGGTGTGGAGTCTCAAAAGGGGGTGGTAGCCCAAATCAGTAAAGTTGCCCAAAAGGGGGCAGAGTCCCAAAAGGGGGTGGCAACCCAAAAGGGGATGGTGGCCCAAAAGTGGGTGGAGATTCCAAAAGGGTGTTATGCTGGTATACCACCGAACTTAGTGTACCCCTATGAGAAGAAGCGGGACTTCACGTTATTTGAAAAGGCATGGGAAATTGATAAAGTGTGTTGTTGTTCAGAGGAGGGAGCCCCATCACAGCAGGTGGCTGTAGTGGTTCCTTGTCGTGTGATGTGTGAAAAGAAGGTAACACCTAATAGCGATAGTCCAGAGTTCCAGGTGACCGGGAGAAAGTATGGGTCAGACCAACTCGGGGACTTGGACGTGACAAGACGTGTGACCGTGAGAAACGATAGAGCTCCAGGAAAGGGGGCAGAGACCTGTCTAAGTGGGGACGTGCTGTTCCAGGATGACAGGGGGAGTGGGAGTGACTCCTATGCAGACTGTGACTCGACCGCAAGGGAAAGTGAGTGCAGTAAGCTGGAGCTCTCTGAAGTTACCGAGAGTCGTGAGACAGTGGAAACTGCAGATGCAGAAACGGGCGGAACTCTGGAGAGGCAGAGTGTGTGTAGGCAAGAGTGCCCAGCCGAAAATGTAATTAAAGAGGTGATGGTGCGACATGTGCTGGCTAAAAGAGAGCAGGACCATGAGATAGAGCTGTTTAAAGAAACAGTGAAAGAGACAGTCGAGCGAGAAAGGGTCCTGAGACAAATGATTGAGCACAAAGTGGAGGAGCTGGAGAAGGAAGTCTCTAAGCTCAGAGATCATCTGTCAGCGTGTAAGAGTATGAACAAGGTTCTATGGAAAGAGACGGAGGTGCTCAGAGAGGAACAAGAGAAACATCAGCAGGAGTGTCGCTGCTTGGCAGAAGAGCAAGATAGAGTTCTCCGAGAGCTAAAGATAGAGGAGGAGACTAGTGCCCAGCTCCAGAAATCTATGGGAGAAGAAATCCAGCAAGGGAAGTGCCATGCAGATGGGCACACAAGGGAGAGCGATGTCTTGGAAAACTGTACTAATGCTCAGGACGAGGAGGTCCAACAGTCTGTCCAAGAAGGTGACGGGTCGGGTCTCAAGTGTGTAATAGAGATACCCGAAGACCTGCGAGAAGTATGTGCCAGTGAGGAGGTGCATGAGGCCTTTAGAAAAGCGGTAGAAGCATCTAGTGTGAACTGGGTGCCAGAGATGAAACAGTTAGTCATACTGTCGACTAGGGAAGTCACAATGAAGCGAGTGGCTATCCTGAGGGACATGCACCTACATTGTCTCCGCACTAAGCAAATGATCCTGTTGAGAAATCACGAAGCCGCTCGACGTTTGGAGCAAGCAAGAAAGGCTCAAAGTCGGCTTGGATGGGTGGAAGACATCATTCAAGTGCCCAGAGATCTGGTGAAGAAAGTCATCGGAAGACTTGGGAAAGTGATGCAGGAGATGGTGAATAAGTCCGGTGTGACGAGAGTCAGGATTCCGGCTGATGACGAAGTCCAGGTCAGGGGTGAAGATGGGATGGTTCCATTCCTCGTTGTCGGATCCAGGGAGAGCCTTGGGAATATCCGGATGCTCCTGGAGTATCGTGTGTCATACTTGAGAGAAGTAGAGCAGCTACGACTGGAGAGGGAGCAGGTCAACAGAGAGCTGCAAGAAATGGAAAGAAGATGGCCGCCACCTTCAATCCGTAGTGTTGAGAGGCGAAGAGCGCCTGATGGAAGAGGTAGAAATAGTGATGCCTCAGTTAGCTCAGTGATGAGTGACCTAAGCAGGAGAACCTGTAGTGGACGAAATAAAAAGGACTCAGAGCAGACAAGACGTATGGGTGCAAGGGAATTGCGACGCCGTACTGACCGCTGGGGATGCGGGTGGTCTGACAGGGGGGCGTCAGCAACAGATGTGACAGAGTCGGAGGACAGACGCCTACCAAAGAGTTTAGTAGCAGGGTCCGACTTAGAGAGACGGGGTGACTGGCAGAGACGACCGAGAAGGATCTCTGGCCGGGTAACAAGTGTTCAACCCCACAAGTTTGAACAGAGGGGGGAGGTATGTGGTGTAATGACCCCTGATGCAGCTAGGGGGCACTGTGTATGGCCCTCGGGATATGCATGGAGGCATGTGATGGATGGACGGTATGTATCACAGAGGTGGGTGGCCCTGTGATGGAAGCCTGGATATGTTTTGCTCAGCAGATCTATTGCTGAGAGTTGTACTGTATATTGGGAGGCTTCCAGGTGACTTGGAGAGCTGGGCGGGTCCAGTCACCTACAAACCCACCCAAGGGGTATGTGTCTGAATATCTAAGATAAAACCTGTATATGGTTGTGTGTATCTGAAGGACCTGTGATGAGGTCATGATCAGGTGACCAAACCATGTGATCCTGACCTCACCTGTGGGCGGGGTTACGCCTATGTAATGGAGTTTGTTTGGCACCTGGAAGAGAGTGTGTGGGAGTCTGCCAGTGTGGACAGGCTTCCATGTGTCCAAGGCAGGACATTACAGAGAGGTCTCTGTGACTGAAGAGTGAGGCTCCAGACAGGAGCTGAAGCATTGAAGAGCTGTATTATATGTTACCATATGGTTTATGATGTAATAAACCTAAGGCTTTTTGCTTAAGAAAGTGTCTCCTGATTTACCTCTGAAGCAGCCGAGTGAGTTGAAACCTTACACCTTGTATTCCAATCATGTGTATCGTCCCACCAAGTTTCAGTGATTCCAATGACATCATAGTTAGTAGTTCCAGTTCTCCTTGTTTGTTGCCCATGCTTTGTGCATTCGTATAGAAACATTTTAGTTTGTGATTGGTTTCTTTTTCTTCAATATTTTTTCTATGTAGATTTGTTTGTCTTTGTTCTTCCCCTTCACTTCTAATAGCAGAAATCTCAATAGTATTTGTCAGGTGTATGGCTTTTGCTGGCGTTTTGCTTCCCTTCCCACATTGTTCTAGTTTAAAGCTCTCCTGATGAGTGTAGCAAGGCGACTTCCAAATACATGTTTTCCAGTCTTCGTAAGGTGTACCCCATCTCTAGCAAGTAGTCCATTGTATAGGTAATTCATGTAACTGTATGTAAACCATGTGTCATTTCATGTCGGATCTGTAATTTCACAAAAGCCAGCAATTGAATTAGCGGCTATTACACTATGTAGAAGTGCATGAACTATAAATATATACATACAGGTCCTTCTCAAAAAATTAGCATATAGTGCTAAATTTCATTATTTTCCATAATGTAATGATTAAAATTAAACTTTCATATATTTTAGATTCATTACACACCAACTGAAAATTTTCAGGTCTTTTATTGTTTTAATACTGATGATTTTGGCATACATCTCATGAAAACCCCAAAATCCTGTCTCAAAAAATTAGCATATTTCATCTGTCCAATAAAATAAAAGTGTTTAAAACAAAATAAAAAAAAACATCAAATAATAATGTTCAGTTATGCACTCAATACTTGGTCGGGAATCCTTTTGCAGAAATGACTGCTTCAATGCGGCGTGGCATGGAGGCAATCAGCCTGTGACACTGCTGAGGTGTTATGGAGGCCCAGGATGCTTCGATAGCGGCCTTAAGCTCATCCAGAGTGTTGGGTCTTGCGTCTCTCAACTTTCTCTTCACAATATCCCACAGATTCTCTATGGGGTTCAGGTCAGGAGAGTTGGCAGGCCAATTGAGCACAGTAATACCATGGTCAGTAAACCATTTACCAGTGGTTTTGGTACTGTGAGCAGGTGCCAGGTCGTGCTGAAAAATGAAATCTTCATCTCCATAAAGCATTTCAGCCGATGGAAGCATGAAGTGCTCCAAAATCTCCTGATAGCTAGCTGCATTGACCCTGCCCTTGATGAAAACACAGTTGACCAACACCAGCAGCTGACATGGCACCCCACACCATCACTGACTGTGGGTACTTGACACTGGACTTCAGGCATTTTGGCATTTCCTTCTCCCCAGTCTTCCTCCAGACTCTGGCACCTTGATTTCCGAATGACATGCAAAATTTGCTTTCATCAGAAAAAAGTACTTGGGACCACTTAGCAACAGTCCAGTGCTGCTTCTCTGTAGCCCAGGTCAGGCGCTTCTGCCGCTGTTTATGGTTCAAAAGTGGCTTTACCTGGGGAATGCGGCACCTGTAGCCCATTTCCTGAACACGCCTGTGCACGGTGGCTCTGGATGTTTCTACTCCAGACTCAGTCCACTGCTTCCGCAGGTCCCCCAAGGTCTGGAATCGGTCCTTCTCCACAATCTTCCTCAGGGTCCGGTCACCTCTTCTCGTTGTACAGCGTTTTCTGCCACATTGTTTCCTTCCAACAGACTTCCCATTGAGGTGCCTTGATACAGCACTCTGGGAACAGCCTAATTGTTCAGAAATTTCTTTCTGGGTCTTACCCTCTTGCTTGAGGGTGTCAATGATGGCCTTCTGGACATCAGTCAGGTCGGCAGTCTTACCCATGATGGCGGTTTTGAGTAATGAACCAGGCAGGGAGTTTTTAAAAGCCTCAGGAATCTTTTGCATGTGTTTAGAGTTAATTAGTTAATCAGAAGATTAGGGTAATAGCTCGTTTAGAGAACCTTTTCTTGATATGCTAATTTTTTGAGACAGGATTTTTGGGTTTTCATGAGCTGTATGCCAAAATCATCAGTATTAAAACAATAAAAGACCTGAAAAATTTCAGTTGGTTGTAATGAATCTAAAATATATGAAAGTTTAATTTTAATCATTACATTATGGAAAATAATGAAATTTAGCACTATATGCTAATTTTTTGAGAAGGACCTGTATATATGTCTCAATGACATATTATATATATATATATATATATATATATATAATATATATTCTATGTGTATATATCTATTCTTTCTTTTGTGATTTGAAAACTATTAATTTGGATGCATTATATGTCGGTTTTTCTAGCCACCGACAAAATCTTGCAAGTCGGATGTCAATCGGATGTGTAACAAACGCTCAGATGCGACTAAATCGCATCATTCCTGGAAAATCGGATAACAGACAGATGACTGTTCATGACATTTTGCTGCGATAATCGACCGACTAAAACGGTCAGATTTTTTAGACGGTGTGTGTGACTCCAGCCTAATGATGGAGTTGATGGAGAGAGCAATGACGGAGGTGGTGGAGAGGACAATATGATGGGGTAATGGAGTGGAAAATGATGAAGGTGGGGTAGAGGACAATGATGGGATTGGGGAGGACAAGGACTATAAGGGAGGTGGGGAAGAAGATAATGATTGGGTGGGGGAGAAGACAATTATGGGATGTGGGGGTGTGGTTATGAGCACAGCTGTATAATCCATGAAATTTTGTTTGGATGCAGATTGCACATTTTCTGTTAGTACAATAAACCTCATTTCAAGTCAGAAACATTACTGTGTTAAATAGTTATTACATATATCAAACTGAAATAGCTGTTGCAAAAACACCAATTTTTATAAAACATTAAGCTTAAGATTAATAGGGTGCCCAACTTTTTCATATAACTGTATATAGATAGGGGTTTAGAGGATATTATACAAATATTTATAATGAATTGTGTGGAGGGGAGGATGCTGTATAGAGGCAAAATTAATTGAGGGTTGAGGATGCAAAGTCTGTAATAGCATCCTACCTCATTCCCCAATTTATTATACAGTTGAAACCAGAAGTTTACATACACTATATAAAAATACACATATGCACGTTTTTCTCAATATCTAATATGAAATCAGTATAAACCTTACCCGTTTTAGGTCAGTTAGGATCTCCATAATTATTAATGTTTGCCAAATGCCAAAATAATAAGGGAGAGAGAGAATGTTTTAAGGCATTTTCATAACTGCATAGACAAAAGTTAACATACACGAAGATTACTATGCCTTTAAACAATTCTGGACTGTCCATATGATGATGTCATGTGTTTGGAAGCTTCTGATTTCCTTTTTTTTTTTTGCAACATCTGAGTTAGAGACACACCTTTGGAAGTATTTTAATGCACACCTGAAACACACTGCTTCCTTGTGTAGCATCATGGGAAAGTCACATGGCCATATTGACCAAATAATAAAAAAAGTTATGGCTTTGGGAATAAGGGGTGCAAAAAACAAAACAAAAAAACTGACACACCCTTGGTCATTAAGTGGCTAATGAGTGCAGAAAATGTACAGGAGATCTGCAACATCAAAAACTCATCAAAAGCTCATTGTGGGAACGTAGCCTTATAAGAGAACATTCTGATAATTTCTTAAGGTTATTTTCCCTCTATGAACTCTTGATGTGGCAGATTTTCTGAACTATTTCTGCACCGATCAAGCAAAATAGGTCACTTGCATTTTTTTTTAACATACGCAGTGTAAAAAAATCACCAAACGCGCATCGTGGAAACATAACTTTACATTTTGCATTGATATCTAACTTTAAACCCTTACTGCTAGCTGACGGAATAGTATGTCAGCTGGCAGTATCCCCAGCTTTGAGGTGGGCTCCGGCAGTTAGTCTACTTCAAAGTCAGAACATGTCAGCTGTATTGAACAGCTGACATGTTCCCACAATAGGCGCAAGCGGAATTGCGATCAGCTCACGCCTAGTTGCCGATGTCAAACGGCATTTAAATGGCGCTTCCGGCCACCGGGCCGGAAATATGCACATCACTGAGCCTCGTCACGTGATCGGGGGTCAGCGGTGCATTGCCATCACAACCAGAGGTCTCCTCGAGACCTCCATAGTTGTTGATGGCAGATTGCTATGAGCGCCACCCTGTGGTTGGGGCTCTTAGCAATGCTGTAATTCGGCTACATAGAAGTGATCTGTGCATCACCTCTATGTAGCAGAGGCGATCGAGCACAGGCAGCTGCTATTGAAGCATGCCAAAAGTAAAAAAAAAAAAGTGTTTAACCCCTCTCTGCCATTGGACGTACTATCCCGTCCATAAAACACGTGCCAATCTGCCCATGGACGAGATAGTACGTCCAAGGCGATCAGCTGCGCTCCCGGAGAAGCGCAGCTGGTCGCCGCCGGATGTCAGCTGATTATCACAGCAGACACCCGGCACTATGTGTCAGCAGCATTCACGGACCGCTCCCGGCACATTAACCCCGGGCACACCGCGATCATTTGATCGCGGTGTACCGGGGGCACAGGGGAGCATCGCGCAGGGAGGGGCTCCCTGCGTGCTCCCCTGAGGCCCTCAGAACAGCGCGATGTGACCGCGCTGTTCTGAAGGCCTCTTCCCTGCAGGACCCCCACATATGGGGTATCAGCGTACTCAGGACAAATTGCACAATAACTCTTGGGGTCCTATTTCTTCTGTTACCCTTGGGAAAATAAAATATTGGGGGTGAAAAAATCATTTTTGTAAAAAAAAAGGATTTTTATTTTTATGGCTGTACGTCATAAACTTCTGTGAAGCACTTTGCGGTTCAAAGTGCTCACCACACATCTAGATAAGTTCCTTGTGGGGTCTATTTTCCAAAATGGGGTCACTTGTGGGGGGTTTCCACTGTTTAGGCACATCAGGGGCTCTCCAAATGTGACATGATGCCCGCAGACCATTCCATCAAAGTCAGCAATCCAAAACGTCACTACTTCCTTCCGAGCCCCGAAGTGTGCCCATACAGTAGTTTTCTCCCACAAATTGGGTATCAGCGTACTCAGGACAAATTGGACAACAACTTTTGGGGTCCAGTTTCTCCTGTTACCCTTGGGAAAATAAAAAGTTGGGGACTAAAAGATCATGCTTATGGAAAAAATATGATTTTTTTATTTTCATGCTCGGGCGTTATAAATTTTAGTGAAACACCTGGGGGTTCAAAGTTCTCACCACACATCTAGATAAGTTCCTTGAGGGGTCTAGTTTCTAAAATGGTGTCATTTGTCGGGGGTTTCCACTGTTTAGGCAGATCAGGAGCTCTCCAAACACGACATGGCGTCCAGCCAATTCTGCGTTGAAAAAGTCAAATGGCGCTCCTTTCCTTCCAAGCTCTGCCATGCACCCAAACAGTGGTTTACCCCCACATATGGTGTATCAGCAATCTCAGGACAAATTGCACAATAACTTTTGGAGTCTTGTTAACCTTGGGAAAATAAAAATTGGGGTGAAAAGATCATTTTTTTGGAAAAAAATATGATTTTTTAAATTTACGGCTCTACGTTATAAACTTGTGTGAAGCACTTGGGGTTCAAATTGCTCACCACACATCTAGATAAGTTCCTTAGGGGTCTAGTTTGCAAAATGGGGTCACTTGTGGGGGTCTCCACTGTTTAGGCACATCAGGGGCTCTCCAAATGCAACATGGCATCCAATCTCAATTCCAGCCAATTTTGGAAAAAGTCAAATGGTGCTACTTCCATTCAGAGCTCTTCCGTGCGCCCAAACAGTGGTTCCCCCCATATATGGGGTATCAGCGTACTCAGGACAAATTGGACAACAACTTTTGTGGTCCAATTTCTCCTGTTACCCTTGGGAAAATAAAAAATTGGTGACTAATAGATAATTTTTGTGGGAAAAAAATAGGATTTTTTATTTTCATGCCAGGGTATTATAAACTTGTGTGAAGCACTTGGGGGTTCAAAATGCTCACCACAGATCTAGATAAGTTCCTTAGGGGTCTAGTTTCCAAAATAGGGTCACGTGTGGGGGGTTTCCACTGTTTGGGCTCATCTGGGGCACTGCAAACAGAACATGACCCCCATCAACGTCTGCATTCCAAAACGTTATTACTTCCTTTCCAAGCCCTGCCGTGCGCCCAAACAGTTTCCCCCCCACATATGGGGTATCAGCATACTCAGGACAAATTGGACAACAACTTTTGGGGTCCAATTTTCTTGGGAAAAATCAAAAATTTGAGACTAAAAAAATCATTTTTGTGGAAAATAGTTTTTTTTTTCACACTCAGGCATTATAAACTTTTGTGAAACACTTGGGGGTTCAAAGTGCTCACAATAGATCTAGCTAAGCTCCATAGGGGGTCTAGTTTCCAAAATGGTGTCACTTGTGGGGGGTTTCCACTGTTTAGGCGCATCAGAGGCTCTCCAAACGCGACATGGCGTCCAATCTCAATTCCAGCCAATTTTGGTTTGAAAAAGTCAAACGACACTCCTTCCCTTACGAGCTCTGTCGTGTGCCCAAACAGTGATTTTCCCCAACATATGGGGTATTGGCGTACTCAGGAGAAATTGCACAACAACTTTTTCTGTCCATTTTCTTCTTTTACCCTTGTGAAAATAAAAAAGTTTGTAAAAGATCATTTTTGTGATTAAAAAGTTAAATATTAATTTTTTCCTTCCTCGTTGCTTTAGCTCCTGTGAAGCACCTGAAGGGTTAATAAACTTCTTGAATGTGGTTTTGAGTACCTTGAGGGTGCAGTTTTTAGAATGGTGTCACTTTTGGGTATTTTCTGCCATATAGACCCCTCAAAGTGACTTCAAATGTGAGGTGGTCCTTAAAAAAAATGGCTTTGTAAATTTTGTTGTAAAAATAAGAAATCGCTGGTCAACTTTTAACCCTTATAATTTCCTAACAAAAAAACATTTTTGTTCCAAAATTGTGCTGATGTAAAGTAGACATGTGGGAAATGTTATTTCTTAACTATATTGTGTGACATATTTCTCTGTTTTAAGGGAATAAAAATTCAAAGCATGAAAATTGCAAAAATTTTCAAAATTTTTGCAATATTTGCAATTTTTTTCAAAAATAAACGCAAGTTATATCGAAGAAATTTTTACCACTAACGTGAAGTACAATATGTCATGAGAAAACAATCTCAGAATCGCAAAGATCCATTGAAGCGTTCCAGAGTTATAACCTCATAAAGAGACAGTGGTCAGAATTGTAAAAATGGGCCCGGTCATTAACGTGCAAACCACCTTTGGGGGTGAAGGGGTTAAAATATTAAAAATAAAAAAACATAAAATTCAAAATAAAACAAAAACACAAACATACACATATTTGGTATTGCCGCGTTCAGAATCGCCCGATCTAACAATAAAAAAAAGGATTAATCTGATCGCTAAAAAACGTATCTAGAAAAAAAAATCAAAACTTCAGACTTACGGTTTTTTTGGTCGCCGCTGCATTGCATTACAATGCAATAACGGGCAATCAAAAGAACGTATCTGCACAAAAATGGTAATGTCAGCTCGGCACGCAAAAAATAAGCCCTCACCCAACCTGAGATTACTAAAAATGGAGAACTCGGAAAATGGCTCAATTTTTTTTTTTTAGCAAAATTTAGAATTTTTTTTCACTTAGATAAAAGAGAACCTAGACATGTTTGGCATCTATGAACTCGTAATGACCTGGAGAATCATAGTGGCGGGTCAGTTTTAACACATAGTGAAACTAGCAAAAAAGCAAAACAAAAAACAAGTGTGGGATTACACGTTTTTTGCAATTTCACCGCACTTGAAATTTTTTTCCCATTTGCGTACATGACATGGTAAAACCAATGGTGTCATTCAAATGTACATGTCTCGCAAAAAATAAGCCATATTGATGGAAAAATAAAAAAGTTATGGCTCTGGAAAGAAGGGGAGTGAAAAACTAAAACCCGAAAAAAGCTCTGGGAGTTAAGGGGTTAAGGTTTTCTTTCCACAATGAGTCTTTGATGTTGCATATTTTGTGTGCCATTTCTGCACCTATTAAGCAAAATAGGTTACTTGCATTTTTTAGAAATGCGCATAGCCAGACTGGGCGAGATGCGGGGACCAATGTCTAAGCTGAGCAGAGTCCACTGCGGCTGGAGACGAATGGGAGACTGCAGACGGAATGGCTCGAGAATCCCCTTGTGCAGAAGCGGGAACTCGACCCCTAACAGACCCCTTATGGAACTTATCTAGATGTGTTGTGAGCACTCTGAACCCCCAAGTGCTTCACAGAAGTTTATAACGCACAGCAGTGAAAATAAAAAAATAATTTTTTTCCTCAAAATGATTTTTTAGCCCGCTATTTTTTATTTTCACAAGGGTAACAGGAGAAATTTGACCACAAAAGTTGTTGTGCAATTTGTCCTGAGTACACCAATACCCCATATGTGGGGGGAACCACTGTTTTGGAGCATGGGAGAGCACAGAAGGGAAGGAGCGCCATTTTGGAATGCAGACTTGTTCTGTGGGCGTCATGTTGCGTTTGCAGAGCCCCTGATGTGCCTAAACAGTAGAAACCCCCCACAAGTGACCCCATTTTGGAAACTAGACCCCCCAAGGAGCTTATCTAGATGTGTAGTGAGCACTTTGAACCCCCAAGTGCTTCACAGAAGTTTATAAACGCAGAGCAGTGAAAATAACAAAATCATTTTTGTTTCTCAAATTTCATTTTTTAGCCCGCTATTTTTTATTTTCCCAAGGGTAACAGGATAAATTGGACCCCAAAAGTTGTTGTCCAGTTTTTCCTGAGTACGCTGGTGCCCCATATGTGGGAGGGGACCACTGTTTGGGCGCACGGCAGGGCTCAGAAGGGAAGGAGCGTCATTTGACTTTTTTAATGGAAAATTAGCTCCAATCATTAGCGGACACCATGTCGTGTTTGGAGAGCCCCTGTGTGCCTAAACTTTGGTGCTCCCCCACAAATGACCCCATTTTGGAAACTAGACCCCCTAAGGAACTTATCTAGATGCACAGTGACCACTTTGAACCCCCAGGTGCTTCACAGAAGTTTATAATGCAGAGCCATGAAAATAAAAAATCATTTTTTTTCTCAAAAAATGATTTTTTAAACCCCCTATTTTTTATTTTCACAATGGTTACAGGAGAAATTGGACCCTAAAAGTTGTTGTCCAGTTTGTCCTGAGTACGCTGGTACCCCATATGTGGGGGGAACCACTGTTTGGGCACACGTCAGGGCTCGGAAGGGATGTAGTGACGCTTTGAAATGCCGACTTGATGGAATGGTGTGCAGGCAAATTGTTTCATTTGCAGAGCCCCTGATGTGCCTAAACAGTAGAAACCCCCCACAATGACCCAATTTTGTAAACTAGACCCCGCAAGGAACTTATTCAAATGCGTGGTGAGCACCTTGAACCCCCACGTGCTTCACAGAAGTTTTAATGCAGAGCCGTGAAAATAAAAAATAATTTTTTTCCTCAAAAACTGATTTTTTTTAACCAGCAATTTTTTATTTTCACAAGGGTAACAGGAGAAATTGGACCTCAACAGTTGTTGTACAGTTTGTCATGAGTACACTGGTACCCCATATGTGGGGAGGAACCACTGTTTATAACGTCCGGGCATGAAAATAAAAAAATCATATTTTTTTCACAAACATGATCTTTTAGTCCCCAATTTTTTTATTTTTCCAAGGGTAACAGGAGAAATTAGACACCAAAAGTTGTTGTCCAACTTGTCCTGAGTACGCTGATATCCTACATGTGGGAGAAAACTACTGTATGGGCACACGTCGGGGCTCGGAAGGAAAGTATTGACGTTTTGAAATGCAGACTTGATAGAATGGTCTGCGGGCGTCATGTTACGTTTGCAGAGCCCATGATGTGCCTAAATAGTAGAAACCTCCCAAAGTGACCCCATTTTGGAAACTAGATCCCCAAGGAACTCTGTTATGTTTCGGTAGCTGAGGAGAGCAGGCAAAAACGGCAATACACTAGAGAGGTTGGAATCTATTGGATTGCAGTACCCTGACTAACCACCACAACTAAAGGCAGCCGTGGAGCGTTCCTACGTTGGTCCTAGACGCCTCGTCACAGCCTGAGAGATTAACTACACCTAAAGATAGAAAGAGGAAAGCTATCTGCCCCGGAGCAGATCCCCAAAGAACATAGGAAGGCCCCAAACATGTAATGGCGGTTAGACAAGAGGAAATACAGACACAGACAGAAAATAGTATGAGCAAACGCTGGGGCCCAATCTGCCTAGACAGAAAAGGATAGAAAGGATACTCACTGCAATCCAAAAAAACCCTAAAAAATGCCAACGCTACTAATTGCAAAAACACCTGAGATCACACGACCTCTACCACCTAAATCAGTTCTCTGGTGTAACAAAACTAAGCCGCAGCCACTGAAAAAACTGGAAAAGGCAAATGAACAAATAACAATGGCTCCAGAGGAACTGAGAGGAGCCCAAGCCCCCCCGGGGGGGGGAACCTGGCTAACCTCACAGAAATGCAGAGAAATATGCAAATGGTAAGCACAAAAACAAGAACAGAAAATATCTTATCTGAATGCAGAAGAAGAGGCAAGACTCAGCAAGCTTCCAAGTGAACCAGGAACCACAGTTGAGACAAGAACAATTGATCACCGGCAACCATGATGGGAGGGAACCTCCCTTTTATCAAGCCAGTCTGTGAACCCTGATTGTCAATCCTCATTGAATGGTTCAGTACTGTTTGTAACCACCAGAGGGAGCTTCTGCTCAGAATTAATTTCCAAAACATTCACAACAGTACCCCCCCTTGAGGAGGGGTCACCGAACCCTCATTTGTGCAACCAGGTCGGTCAGGATGAGCTCGGTGATACACTCGGATCAGTCTCCTAGCATGGATGTCCGAAGCAAACACCCAAGAATTGTCCTCCTGACCATAACCTCTCCACTTAACAAAATACTGGAGTTTCTGTCTAGAAAAACGAGAATCCAATATTTTCTCAACCACATACTCCAGATTGCCCTCAACCAAAACAGGGTCAGGAGGCACAGCCATAGGAACCACTGGCTCGACAAACCTCTTTCAATAAGGACTTGTGGAACACGTTATGGATCTTAAATGTCCCTGGAAGAAGTAAACGAAAGGAAACAGGATTAAGAATCTCCATGATCTTATAAGGTCCAATGAACCTAGGCTTAGGAAATGCAACTCTCATAGGGATATTTCTTGAGGACAACCAGACCAAGTCCCCCATTTTAAATCGAGGACCATCAGTCCTATGCCGGTTGGCAAACCGCTGGGCCTTCTCCTGAGAGAGGGACAACCTCTCCACTACCTGGTCCCAAATCTGCTGCATACGCTCCACAACAGAGTCAACACCCGGACAGACAGAAGCCTCCGTCTGTCCCGAAGAAAATCGAGGGTGAAACCCAAAATTGTAGAAAAATGGAGACATCAAAGTGGCAGAGCTAGCCCTATTATTAAGAGCAAACTCAGCCAAAGGCAAAAAAGAGACCCAGTCATCTTGATCAGCAGACACAAAGCATCTCAGATAAGTCTCCAATGTCTGTTTTGTTCTCTCAGTTTGTCCATTGGTCTGAGGATGAAAAGCAGAGGAGAAAGACAATTGAACACCAAGTTTAGAACAAAAAGTCCTCCAAAATCTGGAAACAAACTGGACTCCTCTGTCAGACACAATGTTCTCAGGAATGCTGTGTAACCGAACAACGTGCTGAAGGAACAAAGGCACTAATTCGGAGGAGGAAGGCAACTTAGGTAATGGCACAAGATGTATCATCTTGGAAAACCTATCACAAATCACCCAGATAACGGTCATTCTGAGAAACAGGGAGGTCGGAAATAAAATCCATAGAGATATGGGTCCATGGTCTCTTGGCACAGGCAATGGCATCAACAAACCACTAGAGCGAGAGCAAGGCTTGGAGCGAGAGCAAGTCCCACAGGACTGCACAAACTCCCTGACGTCACGAGACAAAGTAGGCCACCAAAAGGACCGACTCACCAAGTCTCTGGTGCCAAAAATTCCGGGATGACCGGCCAACGCGGAACAATGAATCTCAGACATCACACTCTTTTTCCACCGGTCTGGGACAAAATTTCCCAATAGGGCAGCGCTCGGGTTTATCCTCCTGACACCCTTCCAGAGCCAGTCTCAAATTGGGCGAGATGGCGGAAAGAACTACACTCTCTTTCAAAATAACAGCAGGATCAGATAACTCAGGAGAGTCCGCAAGGAAACTCCTCGAGAGGGCATCCGCCTTAACATTCTTAGTGCCAGGAAGAAAGGAAACCACAAAATTAAAACGTGTGAAAAACAAGGCCCACCTGGCCTGTCTAGGATTACGTCGCTTGGCTGATACCAGATAAACCAGGTTCTTATGGTCCGTGAGGACCACCACCTGATGTTTGGCTCCCTCCAGCCAATGTCTCCACTCTTCAAAAGCCCACTTCATGGCCAATAACTCCCGATTACCCACGTCATAATTACGTTCAGTTGGAGAAAATTTTCGAGAGAAAAAGGCACAAGGGTTACTTTTAGAGGTCTCAGGATATCTTTGGACAAAACGGCACCTGCCCCAATTTCAGAGGCATCAACCTCCACCTGAAATGGCAGAGAAACATCAGGCTGCCGTAGAACAGGAGCAGAAGTGAATCTCTGCTTAAGTTCCTAAAACGCAGAGACTGCCTCAGGAGGCCAATTCACCACATCAGAACCCTTTTTGGTCAAATCAGTCAATGGTTTAACAATAACAGAGAAATTACCAATAAATTTACGATAAAAATTGGCAAAACCCAAGAATCTCTGAAGAGCCTTTAATGAAGTAGGTTGGATCCAATCACAGATGGCCTGAACCTTGACCGGGTCCATTTCAATAACAGATGGAGACAAAATGAATCCCAGAAATGAGATCCTCTGTACGCCAAAAAGACACTTTGATCCCTTCACATACAGAGCATTCTCTCTCAAAATCTGGAACACAGTCCGAACATGTTTCACATGAGAGTCCCAGTCATTGGAAAAAATCAAGATATCATCCAAATAAACAATCAGAAATTTATCCACAAAATCCCTGAAAATGTCATTCATGAAGGACTGGAAGACGAAAGGAGCATTAGTGAGCCCAAAGGGCATCACTAGGTACTCAAAATGCCCCTCTGGGGTATTAAACGCCGTCTTCCATTCATCCCCATGCTTAATGCGAATAAGGTTATACGCCCCCCTAAGGTCAAGTTTGGTAAACCAAGTAGCACTTTTCACCCTGGAAAACAGGTCAGAAATCAAGGGTAACGGATATTGATATTTCACAGTGATCTTCTTCAAGAGACAATAATCAATACACGGCCTTAATGAACCATCCTTTTTGGCCACAAAGAAAAAACCGGCACCCAAGGGTGAAGAGGATGGTCTGATATGACCCTTCTCCAATGACTCCTTGATATAAGACCGCATATCGTCATGTTCAGGTACAGACAAGTTAAAAAGGCGACCTTTAGGGAATTTACTACCAGGCACTAATTCAATAGCGCAGTCATAGCTCCTATGGGGGGCAAGGATGCAGATTTACTTTCGCTAAACACATCAGAAAAATCAGTCAAAAAGTCAGGAACATCCTGAGACTGGGGAGAGGCAGAAAAAACAGGAGTGTTTGCATTAACACATTGGCAGCCCCAACTGGTTACAGACACAGATTTCCAATCAAAAACAGGATTATGAGACTGCAACCAAGGGAAACCTAGTACAATAATGTCATGCAGATTATACAGTACCAAAAATTTGCAACTCTCCTGATGATCAGGTTCAACCCTCATTATCACCTGAGTAAAAAACTAGGGTTTATTCTCAGCCAAAGGGTAGAATCAATCCCCAGTAGGGGAATAGACTTCCGTAGGGGTATCAAGGGAAACCCACAATGTTTAGCAAAATCAAAATCCATCAGGTTAATAGCTGCTCCAGAATCAACAAAAGCCTGAGCAGAAAATGTGGACAGGGAGCAAATCAGGGTAACAGTCAACAGAAATTTAGTCTGAACACTACCCAAGACAACTGAGCGTGCATGTCATGTATAGTGTACAGTTCCTATAGCGTCTTGTGCGTAATTCCTCTGCAAACATGGATTCACCAAACAGCAGGTTTCCAGAGTCCAAAGGTGTTCCAAGGTTCCTCAGTAGGGAATAGCTGGAGTACAAGTCCAAGGTTTCCAGGAGTCAGGTCACAGACTGACTGAGGCTTGATTCAGGAGCACTGATTGTTCAGCTGAGGCTGCTTAAGAAGCAAGAGGGAAGAATCAGGGCGGGAACATGAAAACTGGAAACTCCATATTAACTGAGGGCAAGAGCTGCAGAAAGACAGAAAGCAAAATGGCAGACGGAAACTGAGTTTCAAGGAACATGTCAACAGAGACAAAGAACCTTACATTACTCCCCCCTTAGGGACAACCTCCGGATGACCTCAGACCAGGCTTGTCAGGGTACCTCTGATGAAAATGGCGGAGCAGGCGAGGAGCATTTACATTATTGACTGGTTCCCATGAGTTGTCCTCCACTGGGTAGCCCTGCCATTTAATCAAATATTGCAACTGATTTCTGTACAACCTGGAATCTAGAATCCTTTCCACCATAAATTCTTCCTGACCATCGACCAGCACTGGGTCAGGGCAAGGAGAAGAACGTCCAGGAAACGTATTGGGTGTTGCAGCCTTTAGTAGGGATACATGAAAGACAGGATGGATTCTCATAGTTCTGGGCAGTTGAAGACGACAAGCAACAGCACTTATAATCTTACTGATCTTATAAGGTCCAATGTACTTATGTCCCAATTTAGACGATGGAATCTTTAATTTAAGATTTCTGGTTGACAGCCAGACCAAATCTCCTACCTTGAAAGCTGGTGCAGGTTTACGAAATTTATCTGCTGCTTTCTTGTACCTTTCCTGAGCCAATTCTAGATTTTCCTTTAGAAGATCCATATTCTTTTGTAAAGAAGTGATTCTTTCAGCCACTGCCGGCAAGGGCGTATCTATGGGAAATCGAGGAAGAATGTTAGGATGATAACCTAGATTGGAGTAAAAAGGAGACTGCTTAGTGGAGGCACTCTGAGAGTTGTTATAAGAGAACTCAGCCAGTGGAAGTAGATCCACTCAATCATCCTGTAGGTGGCAGATAAAACAGCGGAGATACTGCTCCAGGGTCTGATTGGTTCGTTCTGTCTGTCCATTAGTCTGGGGATGAAAAGCAGAAGAAAGGTTTACTTTAATGTCCAATGCTGCACAGAAATTTTGCCAAAACCTTGAAGTGAATTGCACCCCTCGATCCGAAATGACCTCATCCGGTACTCCATGTAAGCGAAACACATTCTTAATCATCAAATCTGATGTCTGTTTTGCAGTGGGTAAGCCGACACAAGGATAAAATGAGCTGCCTTTGTTAGACGGTCAACCACCACTAGAATGGTGTTCTTCCCTTGAGAGGTTGGTAACTCCACAATGAAGTCCATAGAAATGGATCCCCACGGGCGGGACGGGGTGGGAAGAGGTTGCAACAGACCAGTTGGTGAGGAGCGAGGTGTTTTGCATCTTGCACAGACTTCACATGAAGTGACATAGTTTAAAACATCTTTCCTGTAAGTGGGCCACCAAAAGAAACGAGAAAGAAATTCTTGTGTCTTTAGAATTCCCCTATGCCCGGCTATCTTGGAATCGTGGATGAGTTGCAATACTCTCAATCTGACTGTTTCAGGTATATACAGACGTTGTCCCTGAATCCACACACCATTCTTAAAGACAAGAATTACGTCCCTTGGGGGTTGAGCCAACAAAGAATCCGCATGGTATGCTTCCTTGATGTCCTTAAGTAGGTCTTGATTATGAATCACTCCCAGGAATCTAGAGTCAGGAAGAATAGTCTTAGGAGGAGTAAGTGGACGTGTCTCTGCTGAATGAATCCTAGAGAGTGCATCAGCCTTTCCATTGCGCGATCCTGGTCTATAAGAAATGACAAAATTAAATTGGTTTAGGAAAAGATTCCAGCGAGCCTGGCGAGGAGTCAGGCACTTAGCCGACCTGATAAATTCAAGGTTACGATGGTCTGTCAGGACGACTATTTGCTGTGCAGCTCCCTGAAGAAGGTGTCTCCATTCCTTGAAGGCGGCAATAATGGCCAACAATTCTCTATTGCCCACATCGTAGTTCCTCTCAGCCGAAGACAACTGCTGGGAAAAGAAGGCACAGGGATGCAAGACATTCTTCTCACCTGTTCTCTGAGAGAGTATAGCTCCAACGGCACAGTCTGAAGCATCCACCTCTATTATGAAGGCAAGCTCGGGGTTGGGATGTACTAAGATAGGTGCGGTGGTAAATTTATCCTTTAAACAGGAAAATGCTTCCTGAGCTTGCGGGGTCCAGGAGAACCTAGACTGTTTCCGGGTAAGTTGGGTGATAGGTGACACTACCTCAGAAAAATTCTTAATGAAACGTCTATAGAAGTTGGCAAACCCGATGAAACGCTGCACCTCCTTCACATTTCTAGGAATTGGCCAATCCTTGATGGCTTGGGTCTTGCTTCCATCCATACTAATCCCTTGCGTAGATAGTACATACCCCAGAAATTGAATTTCGGTCCTATGGAATTCACACTTTTCAAGTTTGATGTAGAGATGGTTTTGTCTTAGGCGTTCTAAGACCATTCTCACATGTCCATGATGTTCCTCTGTGGAGTTAGAAAAAATTAGAATATCATCCAGATAAATCACCACAAAAGTATCTAGGAGATCCCTGAAGATATCATTCACGAAGTGTTGGAAAGTGGCTGGGGCGGTACTCAGACCAAAAGGCATAACTAGATATTCAAAGTGTCCATAGCGTGACCTGAAAGCAGTCTTCCATTCATCCCCAGGTCTAATACGGACCAAGTTATAGGCCCCACGGAGATCCAGTTTAGAGAAAATTTTTGCATGCCGCACTCTCTCCAACAACTCAGGGATTAAAGGCAATGGATAACGGTTTCTATTAGTAACCTTATTGAGTTCCCTATAGTCTATGCAGGGTCTCAGAGATCCATCTTTCTTCTTCACAAAGAAGATGGGTGCACCTGCGGGAGATGAAGAGGGGCGTATGAAGCCCTTGGCTAAATTTTCGTCTATATAATCCTTCAAAGCTTTTAGCTCGGGCCCCGCTAGGGGTAGATCTTACCAAAAGGTATCTCGGCTCCAGGCAATAATTCAATTGGACAATCATATGGACGGTGAGGAGGAAGCTGATCAGCGTTCTTCTTGTCACATAAATCCACATAGTCCTGGTATACAGCTGGTAGTTCAGGGACTGACATGGTTCCTTTAGGAACAGTGCAAGCTGAAACTCCTTGACTCATCTGTTTCTCCGGAAAGTGTAATTCCTTGGTCTCCCAGTTAATCGTAGGATTCTGGCCTGCAGCCATTGTAGCCCTAGAATAATGGGAAAGTGGGGAGAAGAGATAAGCATAAAAGACATTTTCTCCTGATGATCTTTACCCATAAGGACCCTCAAAGGCTCTGTTTTCTGATCCACTGGTCCAGAAGTCAGTAGAGAGCCATCCACAGTCTCCATCTGTACTGGAGTAGCCTTCTTCACTGAACGTATCCCCTGTTTCAGAGCAAAGGAGATATCCATAAAATTTCCCACTTGCTCCTGAGTCGATCATAGCAGAGCTAGGCACCCAGACTGAGTCAACCCAGAGTTTGATGGAAAGGAAGCAATGAGAATTGTTTCTTTTACAGCTCAGCTGGGACACCGCTGAGGAAACTTGAAAAATTGCAGCGTTTATACCGTCATCGTCCCCAGAACTAACAGAGTTTAAGTCCGAGAAATCAAGATCTCTTGCAGCAGATCTCTCTGGAGGCTGAGGCTCGGACATGACAGAGCTCCTCTCGCAACACTCACAGTGAATGACTGCTGCAGTAGTCTTACGAGAACGGCTGGGGCAGTTTCTAATGAAGTGCCCTGACTTACCACAGTAGAAACATAGATTTTCCTTTATACGATGTTCTTTGCGTGCATCACTAACCCGTCTTTGTAAAGAGTCCACCTGCATGGGTTCAGGTTCTGGTTCCCTTGTGATCCTACTCAAAGGTTCCTTAGCTGAGGAGGGAGGTAGTAAAAGGTTAGTGCGATTATTTTCGAACCATCTCTCTTGTCTGTGTTCAGTCAGACGAGCATCAATACGGATACAATAGTTAATAAAGTCACCTAACGCAGTGGGAGGGTCGGCACGAGCAAGTTCATCCTTAATCAGTGGAGACAACCCTTTCCGAAAAATAGATTTTTTAGCGGAAGTGTCCCAAGTGGTATCAAGAGCCCATCTCCTGAAATCCAGGGCATATTCGGCTACTGAACGCTTACCTTGGCGCAAAGTTAACATGGCTGCTTCAGCTGTTGCACCTCGATTGGGGTCATCAAACACCTGCCCCATGGCTGAAATAAAAGCATCAAGGTGATTCAAACAATCATCCTCAGTCTCAATCAGAGGGTTTTCCCACATCAAAGCCTTATTGGTAAGCAACATGATTATAGTAAGCACTTTGGATCGTTCAGTGGGAAATTGTGAAGCATGTGCAGAGAAAAATAAATTGCATTGATTAATAAATCCCCTGAATTTCTCACGTTCACCGCCAAAACGAAAAGGAGGTAATTTGGGGATCCCAGAACTCGGGGTTATGGCAGGAGCCTGGGCTCGTTCCTCTAGAGCCTCAATCCTGGCTCGCAATTCCTGGGTAGTCTGTCCAAACACTTGCAAATTATGATTAGTGAGGTCCTGTAGGCTTGCAAAACGGGTCTTTAAAGTCTGTACATCTGAAAGGATTGTATCAGTCACTCCGCAAAGTTCCTTTATGCGGGCCTCCATCTTCCAGATCTTTTAAGGCAGAAGTGCTGGAAGAAGAAGAGGAAAGGAAAAAAAAAAAATAGTGTTCACCTGTGGTAACACTCCAGAGTAAAATTTTAAGGGAATGCGCTCACCTGGAATGGTTGTGAGAAGTCACAACCACTGTCATCACATAAGGTATTAAACGGACATCTGATATCCACAGTCACAGCAGACACTAAACATTGGCTCCTGAATCTTGTCAAGTATAGTGTACAGTTCCTATAGCGTCTTGTGCGTAATTCCTCTGCAAACATGGATTCACCAAACAGCAGGTTTCCAGAGTCCAAAGGTGTTCCAAGGTTCCTCAGTAGGGAATAGCTGGAGTACAAGTCCAAGGTTTCCAGGAGTCAGGTCACAGACTGACTGAGGCTTGATTCAGGAGCACTGATTGTTCAGCTGAGGCTGCTTAAGAAGCAAGAGGGAAGAATCAGGGCGGGAACATGAAAACTGGAAACTCCATATTAACTGAGGGCAAGAGCTGCAGAAAGACAGAAAGCAAAATGGCCGACGGAAAACTGAGTTTCAAGGAACATGTCAACAGAGACAAAGAACCTTACAGTGCAAAACGTCTTCCCCGCTTAGGGCAGACTGAAATAGCATGAGAAGCGTCACCACAATAGAAACATAACCCATTGCGTTTTCGAAACTCATGACGCTGTGCCCCAGAAGCCACTCTATCACACTGCATGGGTTCAGAAGCTGGCTCACAAGGCAACACTATTCCACGCATACCTCTACGCTCACGCAAACGTCTGTCAATTTGAATCGCTAATGACATAGAATCATTGAGACCAGAGGGAGCAGGGAATCCCACCATAACATCCTTTACATTCTCTGACAGCCCCTTCCGAAAAAGGGCTGCCAATGCATCATCATTCCATTTAGTTAGGACTGCCTATTTTCGGAATTTCTGACAGTACAACTCAGCGTCCTCAAGCCCCTGATTTAATGCCAACAAGGTTCTTTCAGCTTGATCAGTGACATTAGGCTCATCGTACAATAACCCCAGAGCCAGAAAAAATGCATCAACATCACTCAAAACAGGGTTCCCAGGTGTCAGGGAAAAAGCCCAATCCTGATGATCGCCGCACAGGAGAGAGATGACAATTTGAACCTGCTGTGCTGCGTTTCCTGAGGACTTAGGTTTTAAGGCAAAAAAACAACTTACAGTTATTTTTGAAATTCAGAAATTTGGCCCGATCTCCCAAAAACAAATCTGGCATGGGAATCCTAGGTTCCACAACCGGCAACCCAGCAAGATAGACAGCAATACTCTGAACCTCAGTGGCAAGCTGATCCACACGGCCAGACAGCTGTGCAAGCTCCATTAAGAGAAAAAAAAATCCTCCTCAGCACCCAGAGAAAAAGAAGGAAAAAATGCAAGAAACAGAAGAAAAAAAAAAAATCTCTGACAACTCTGGCAACTTTTTCTTTCCACACTATTTTTCCCTTCTGTGAGTACCATAAAATTTTCAGTTAGGCCGGTGATACTGTTATGTTTGGTAGCTGAGGAGAGCAGGCAAAAACGGCAATACACTAGAGAGGTTGGAATCTATTGGATTGCAGTACCCTGACTAACCACCACAACTAAAGGCAGCCGTGGAGCGTTCCTACGTTGGTCCTAGACGCCTCGTCACAGCCTGAGAGATTAACTACACCTAAAGATAGAAAGAGGAAAGCTATCTGCCCCGGAGCAGATCCCCAAAGAACATAGGAAGCCCCCAAACATGTAATGGCGGTTAGACAAGAGGAAATACAGACACAGACAGAAAATAGTATGAGCAAACGCTGGGGCCCAATCTGCCTAGACAGAAAAGGATAGAAAGGATACTCACTGCAATCCAAAAAAACCCCTAAAAAATGGCAACTCTACTAATTGCAAAACACCTGAGATCACACGACCTCTACCACCTAAATCAGTTCACTGGTGTAACAAAACTAAGCCGCAGCCACTGAAAAAACTGGAAAAGGCAAATGAACAAATAACAATGGCTTCAGAGGAACTGAGAGGAGTCCAAGCCCCCCCGGGGGGGGGAACCTGGCTAACCTCACAGAAATGCAGAGAAATATGCAAATGGTAAGCACAAAAACAGAAAATATCTTATCTGAATGCAGAAGAAGAGGCAAGACTCAGCAAGCTTCCAAGTGAACCAGGAACCGCTGTTGAGACAAGAACAATTGATCACCGGCAACCATGATGGGAGGGAACCTCCCTTATATCAAGCCAGTCTGTGAACCCTGATTGCCAATCCTCATTGAATGGTTCAGTACTGTTTGTAACCACCAGAGGGAGCTTCTGCTCAGAATTCATTTCCAAAACATTCACAACAGAACTCCTCTAGATGTGTGGTGAGCACTTTGAATCTCCAAGTTCATCACAGAAGTTTATAACGCAAAGCGGTGAAAATAAAAAATCATTTTTTTTTCCAAAAAAAATAATTTTTTTAGTCCCCAATTTTTTTTCCCAAGAGTAAAAGGAGAAATTAGACCCCCAAAGTTGTTGTGCAATTTTTCTTGAGTATTCTGATACCCCATATGTGGGGGTAAACCACTGTTTGGGCACACTTCGGGGCTCGAAATAAAGGGAGCACTGTTTGACTTTTGAAAGCAAAATTTGCAGCAATCAATGGTGGCGCCATGTCACGTATGGAGACCCCTGATGTGCCTAAATAGTGGAAATCCCTCAATTCTAACTCCAACCCTAACCCCAACACACCCCTAACCCCAACCCCCACACACCCCTAACCCATAAATCCATAACCCTAACCCCAACACACCCCTAACGCTAATCTCAACTCTAACCATAACCCTAACCACAAGCCTAATCCTAACCCCAAAACACCCCTAACACTTATCCTAACTCTAACCCTAACCACAAACCTAACCCTAATCCCAACCCTAATTCCAACCCTAACCCTAATTCCAACCCTAACCCTAATTCTAACCCTAACCCAAATTCTAACCGTAACCCTAATTCTAACCCTAATGCTAACTCTAAGGCTAACCTTAACCTTAGTTCTAACTATAACCCTAAGGCTAGGTTCATATTGCGTTTTACTAGCCCGTTCAACACATAGCATTGACGGGCTGGTAACAGTATAGCATAACGCAATTGTGTTATGCTATACCCGCTAGCGCAGATGAATCAGCAGATGATTCATCTGCGCTAGCGGTGACGGAGCCCAGACGCTGCAGCCAGCGTCCGAGGCTCCATCACTGAATGACGGCACTTCGCGATGCACCCGACAATGGGGGTGAAGGGCAGCGTTAACGGACTGTTACCGAGGTGTAATGCAGTCCGTCAATATGAACCCAGCCTAACCCTAACCCTAAGGCCCCGTGCACACATTGCGGCTTCACTTGCCGATTTTTCCGTGCGGATTTTGCTAAATCCGCAGGTAAAATTACCTGCGTTTTACCTGCGGATTTAGGGCCTGTGCACACGTTGCGGATTTACTGCGGTTTTGCTGCGGATTTGCCCTGCGGTTTTACACCTATAATGGAATAGGTGTAAAAACGCTGCGGAATCCGCACAAAGAATTCACATGCTGTGGATTTAAAACCGCACCAAATCTGTGCGGAAAAATCCGCAG
This sequence comes from Oophaga sylvatica, assembly GCA_033576555.1. Lineage (NCBI taxonomy): Eukaryota > Metazoa > Chordata > Amphibia > Anura > Dendrobatidae > Oophaga > Oophaga sylvatica. The sequence goes on along the minus strand of JARQOD010002857.1, from coordinate 34,565 downwards.
CATGTTCACAGCATTTTTCTTACCATTTATTTACATTGTACTGCACATGGTTTCCGGATCTGCTGCGGATCCGCAGCGCCAAATCCGCTGCGGATCCGCAGCAAAATCCGCAACGTGTGCACAGGAAAAAAAATATATTTTTTTTATTTTTTTTCCCTACCTATGGGGGTGATAAATGGGGCGTTTATTTACTGTTTTTTTTATTTTGATCACTGTGAGAGAGTATTTTCCAAGATGTCGGCGCCCATGAAGAATCCCGGACCGACGCTGGGACGGACCCAGGGACATCGGAGGACCGGGAGAGGTGAGTAGGGTGGGTCGGAAGGTAAGGGGGGGATCGGAAGGTGGGGGGAGCGGAGGCAAGGAGGAGGGGAGCAGATAGTGACGGCAGTGACCGATCGCCGCCATTTATCGGTGGCGGCGGCCGATCGCCCCCGTCACTCGGTGTGGGGGGGTCAGATCTATGTGTCCAGCCATGGCAGATGCTATTGCAGCATCGGCATGGCTGGATTGTAATATTTCACCAAATTTCATTGGTGAAATATTACAAATCGCTCTGATTGACTGTTAAAAGTGAAACAGCCAATCAGAGCGATCGTAGCCACGTGGGGGTTAAGCCACCCCCACTGTGGTGATGCACAAAGGGTCACGTGCCTGTGGGTCGGGTGACCTTTCAGTGACCCTAGTCACCCGACCCGCAGGAACATGATTTATAGCATGACGCCTACGTAGGCGTCATGGGTCGGGATGCCACTGGTTTTCATGATGCCTACGTAGGTGTCATGGGTCGGGAAGGGGTTAAGGCCACATGCACATGTTCAGTATTTGGTCAGTATTTGACATCAGTATTTGTAAGCCGAAACGAGGAGTGGAACAATCAGAGGAAAGTATAATAGAAACACGTCACCACTTCTGTACTCACAAACTCCTGGTTTTGGCTTACAAATAATGAGGTAAAATACTGACCAAATACTGAGGCAAAATACCGACCAAACACTGAGGTAAAATACTGACCAAATAGTAAGGTAAAATATTGACCAAATACTGAGGTAAAATACCAACCAAACACTGAGGTAAAATACTGAACAAATACTAAGGTAAAACACTGACCAGATACTGAGGTAAAATACTAAAACACTGAGATAAAATACTGACCAAATATTGAGGTAAAATACTGATCAAACACTGAGACAAAAAACTGACCAAATACTGAGGTAAAATACTGACCATATACTGAGGTAAAATACGGAACAAACACTGAGGTAAAATAATGACCAAATACTGAGGTAAAATACTAAAACACTGAAGTAAATACTGATCAAAGACAGGTCAAATACTGACCAAACACTGAGGTAAAATACTGACCAAACACTGATGTAAACCACTGACAAAATACTGAGGTAAAATACTGATCATACACTGTGGTAAAATACTAAAACACTGAGGTAAAATAATGTCCAAATATTGAGGTAAAATACTGATCAAACACTGAGATAAAACACTGAACAAACACAGAAATAAAATACTGATCAAACACTGAGGTAAAAAATACAGACAAAACACTGAGGTAAAATACTGACCAAATATTGAGGTAAAATACTGATCAAACACTGAGATAAAATACTGACCAAATACTGAGGTAAAATACTGACCATATACTGAGGTAAAATACTGACCATATACTGAGGTAAAATACTGAACAAACACTGAGGTAAAATACTGACCAAATAATGAGGTAAAATAATGACCAAACACTGAGGTAAACCACTGACCAAATACTGAGGTAAAATACTGATCAAACACTGTGGTAAAATACTAAAACACTGAGGTAAAATAATGATCAAATATTTAGGTAAAATACTGATCAAACACTGAGATAAAATACTGATCAAACTCTGAAATAAAATACTGATCAAACACTGAGGTAAAAAATACAGACCAATTACTGAGGTAAAACAATGATCAAATGTTGAGGTAACATACTGATCAAACACTGACGTAAAATACTGACCAAATACTGAGGTAAAATACTAACCAAATACTGAGGTAAAATACTAAAACACTGAGGTAAAATACTGACCAAATACTGACCAAACACTGAGGTAAACCACTGACTAAATACTAAGGTAAAATACTGATCAAACACTGAGGTAAAATACTAAAACACTGAGGTAAAATAATGACCAAATATTGATGTAAAATACTGATCAAGCACTGAGATAAAATACTGATCAAACACTGAAATAAAATACTGACCAAACACTGAGGTAAAAAAAACAGACCAATTACTGAGGTAAAATAATGACCAAATGTTGAGGTAACAAACTGATCAAACACTGAGGTAAAATACTGACCAAATACAGAGGTAAAATAATGACCAAATATTGAGGTAAAATACTGACCAAACACTGAGGTAAAATACTGACCAAATACTGAGGTAAAATTCTGAAACACTAAGGTAAAATACTGACCAAACACTGAGGTAAAATACTGACCAAACACTGAGGTAAAATACTGACCAAACACTGAGGTAAACACTGACCAAATACTGAGGTATAATACTGATCAAACACTGAGATAAAATACTGACCAAATACTGAGGTAAACACTGACCAAATACTGAGGTATAATACTGATCAAACACTGAGGTAAAATACTAAAACACTGAGGTAAAATAATGTCCAAATATTGAGGTAAAATACTGATCAAACACTGAGATAAAACACTGAACAAACACAGAAATAAAATACTGATCAAACACTGAGGTAAAAAATACAGACAAAACACTGAGGTAAATACTGACCAAATATTGAGGTAAAATACTGATCAAACACTGAGATAAAATACTGACCAAATACTGAGGTAAAATACTGACCATATACTGAGGTAAAATACTGACCATATACTGAGGTAAAATACTGAACAAACACTGAGGTAAAATACTGACCAAATAATGAGGTAAAATAATGACCAAACACTGAGGTAAACCACTGACCAAATACTGAGGTAAAATACTGATCAAACACTGTGGTAAAATACTAAAACACTGAGGTAAAATAATGATCAAATATTTAGGTAAAATACTGATCAAACACTGAGATAAATTACTGATCAAACTCTGAAATAAAATACTGATCAAACACTGAGGTAAAAAATACAGACCAATTACTGAGGTAAAACAATGATCAAATGTTGAGGTAACATACTGATCAAACACTGACGTAAAATACTGACCAAATACTGAGGTAAAATACTAACCAAATACTGAGGTAAAATACTAAAACACTGAGGTAAAATACTGACCAAATACTGACCAAACACTGAGGTAAACCACTGACTAAATACTAAGGTAAAATACTGATCAAACACTGAGGTAAAATACTAAAACACTGAGGTAAAATAATGACCAAATATTGATGTAAAATACTGATCAAACACTGAGATAAAATACTGATCAAACACTGAAATAAAATACTGACCAAACACTGAGGTAAAAAAAACAGACCAATTACTGAGGTAAAATAATGACCAAATGTTGAGGTAACAAACTGATCAAACACTGAGGTAAAATACTGACCAAATACAGAGGTAAAATAATGACCAAATATTGAGGTAAAATACTGACCAAACACTGAGGTAAAATACTGACCAAATACTGAGGTAAAATTCTGAAACACTAAGGTAAAATACTGACCAAACACTGAGGTAAATACTGACCAAACACTGAGGTAAAATACTGACCAAACACTGAGGTAAACACTGACCAAAACTGAGGTATAATACTGATCAAACACTGAGATAAAATACTGACCAAATACTGAGGTAAACACTGACCAAATACTGAGGTATAATACTGATCAAACACTGAGGTAAAATGTTGACCAAACACTTGTTAGGGGTCGAGTTCCCACTTCTGCACAAGGGGAACCTCGAGTCATCCCGGCTGCGATCTCCCATTCGTCTCTGGCTGCAGTGGACTCTGCTCAGCTTAGATGTCGATCCCAGCGTCTTGCCAAGGCTAACAGTGTGCAGAGGTTTACTGCTGCATCTCAAGGCTCTGCTATTGTGGTCAGTACTGGTTAGCGGCGAGCAGACGTCCTTAGGACAAAGTCCTTGTTTTCCCCTTCTGAGCATGCCCAGGGTGAGATCTCTCATTGGAGATCAGGGGTCACATGCTCAGGTACTGCAGCAGCTCCTATTGGTCCGCCAGGAAGGTCCTGTGACTACTGGTGTTCTGGAACAGTTTCATTGGTCCTTGTTTCTGGCAGGTCCTGTAGCTGTTACTATAAAAGGGTGGCATGGCTGGGCCGCCATGCGCTAGTGTCAACCATTATATGCTTAGCGCCAGTGTGGTTATGCGTGTGTGTGGTTAGGGCCCGGCTGAAATAAGCCCCTAGAATACTGACTTAATCGGTGAGGAGTTTGGTATGCTAGCTGGTCAGAGTCGGTGTCCTAGATGCCCTAGATTACCGGCATAACCGGTGAGGAGTTTGATTGCCGTATTCAGGGCCTGGCGTTCAGATGCCATAGATTGCGGGTGACTCCCGCGAGGACATTAGCGCATGATCACGTTCTATGTTCGCTTAGCAGTCAACTGTGTACCTGGGTGCCTGACAGGACACAGAAGTTTGTCTCAGCGGCTCTGTGACGTAACAGGGTTCACTTTCAACGCTAGACAGCGCCCTAGCGTGTTTATTTTGTGACTCAGTTGTGTTAAGTGAGTTTGCACACATCGCCATATAGCGCTGCGGCACTCCTAGCGGCTCTGTGGATTAACAGAGTTCGCACATATTGCCACAGCGCGTTAAGGCGTCTATTTTGGCGACTCTGCGGGATAACAGAGTTCGCTTCTTGTGCCATTTTACTAGCAGCAGGCTCTGCCTGCACCATGGACCCGGGGCTGCAAACGCACCTCTCCACATCATATATTTGGTGCGTTCCGCAGACCCTAACATAACACTAGCGCCAGGGTCTGGCTAGTAAAATGGCGGATGACCAGCGTCTACTACTAGACATCCAGCAGCTGGAGGGTAGGTAAGCGGCTCTTGAGCGCACGACCTCAGCTGTGGATGTTACCGCAGTCGCTGTTCAGGCTGTCCACTGCCACCTCTGCCCCCACAATGTCCCACCTCCTGCTTCCAGACAAGTTTGCTGGTGACAGCAAGCAACGTCAGGGATTCGTGAGTCAGTGCTCTATACAACTCGAGCTTCTGGCTGCACGTTTCCCCACGGATCGTGCACAAGTGGGCTTTATAATATCTCTTCTGTCGGGCAGAGAGTTGGAGTGGGACACCCCGCTGTGGGAGCGTGACGACCGTGTGGTGCGGAGTGCTCCTCGTTTTCTGGAGGCTCTAAAAAAGGTCTTTCTAGGACCTCAGGTTACCCACGATGCGGCGCTCCAACTTCTGGCAAGTTCACAGGGTTCGTCCTTGGTCAGCTGTTTTGCTGTCCAATTTCGGACTCTGTCCTCGGAGTTGGACTGGCCAGATAAAGTCCTCATTCCCGTGTTTTGGAGAGGACTAGCGGGCCATGTGAAAGAAGCCTTGGCTACCAGGGAGATTCCCGCCACACTGGAGAAGCTTATCGCCATATCTACCCGCATCGACCTCCGTTTTCACGAGCGAAGGTTGGAGCAGTCCCAGTGTAGGCAGAGGTTTCGGCTGGCTCCCACCTTCGCCAGACCTCTAGAATCTTCCAGCCAGACGCCCGACTCCCATGAGGCCATGGAGGTTTCTCGAGCAGGACCTAAGTCCCGGGCCGCTCGAGTACCCGTGGTTTGTAACATCTATCAGCAGTTAGGACATTATGCCAACAAATGTCCACAGCGGTCGGGAAAATGGTCGCGTCTAATGACCTTGGGAGGAGGATCACTAGACACTGCGGCATTTTCCACCAAGTTGTCCTTTAAGGGGACAATTACAGTAGGTCCATCCACGCTCACCGCCGAGCTCTGTGTGGTTTCTGGAGCCGAGGGGAATTTCATGTCCTCTGCATTTGGTCTCCGCCACACTATACCTCTGGTGATGCTCACCAAACCGGTGACTGTGCGAGTAGTGAATGGATCAACTCTGCCCTCACAAATCACCCACCAGACGATCCCTCTCACTTTATCTATGTCCCCTTCCCATCAGGAGAGTATTTCTTTTCTTGTCCTGCCCGAGGAAATAGACGAGGTGTTGCTGGGAGTACCTTGGCTCCGTTACCACTCTCCCCATATTGAGTGGTCCTCTGGGAGGATACTGGGTTAGGGTGATTCATGTAGAGGCAGGTGTGTCAGGGAGTGCGTTCAGGTCACCACCACAGAGATACCCGTAGATCTCACTTCTCTTCCTCAGTGTTATTGGTCATATGCAGACGTTTTCTCCAAGAAGGCGGCGGAGACTCTTCCACCTCATCGCCCCTACGACTGTCCTATTGATCTCTTGCCTGGAGCAGAACCTCCTCGGGGGAGAGTCTACCCCCTCTCGCTTCCTGAGACGGAGGCCATGTTCCAGTATATTCAGGAGAATCTGGCAAGAGGGTTCATTAGGAAGTCGGTGTCACCAGCAGGGGCGGGGTTCTTCTTTGTGCAAAAGAACGGAGAATTACGTCCATGTATTGACTACAGGGGTCTTAACGCTATCACCGTCAAGAATAAGTACCCGTTGCCCCTAATCTCTGAGCTCTTTGATAGGCTCCGAGGAGCAAGACTATTTACCAAGCTTGATCTACGTGGTGCCTATAACCTAATTTGCATCCGTGAGGGGACGAGTGGAAGACAGCTTTTAATACAGGGATGGGCATTATGAATACCTGGTGATGCCGTTTGGGCTCTGTAATGCTCCCGCTGGTTTCCAAGACTTTGTCAATGATATCTTCCGGGATATGCTCTCCACCTCTGTAGTAGTCTACCTGGATGATATTCTCATCTTTTCACCAGATATAGACTCTCACCGGAGGGATGTCAACAAAGTCTTCGACCTCTTACGGGCAAACTCCCTCTATGCCAAGCTGGAGAAATGTGTGTTTGAGCAGGAGTCCTTACCTTTCCTGGGCTATATCATCTCTGCCCAGGGATTGGCTATGGACCCTGCCAAACTACAGGCTGTAATGGACTGGCAAGAACCCCATTCTCTTAAAGCGGTGCAGCGCTTTATGGGGTTCATTAATTATTATCGCCAGTTCATTCCCCATTTCTCGACTTTGGTAGCTCCCTTGGTAGCCCTCACCAAGAAGGGAGCAAATCCCAAGTTGTGGTCTGAGGAGGTCTCCAAGGCGTTCTCTTCCATCAAGTCGCATTTTGCCAGTACTCCCATATTACATTGCCCTGATGTTGATAAGCCGTTTATTTTAGAGGTGGACGCCTCTTCTGTTGGTGCTGGAGCAGTCCTTAATCAAAAGGATGCTCAAGGTCGGAAGCATCCCTGCTTCTTCTTTTCTAAGACCTTTACACCAGCAGAGAGGAATTATTCCATCGGGGACAGGGAGTTGCTGGCTATGAAGTTGGCCTTCTCTGAGTGGAGACATCTTCTGGAGGGGGCTCGTTTTCCCTTCCAACTCTTCACAGACCACAAAAACTTGGTATATTTGCTAACGGCTCAGCGACTAAATTCTCGCCAGGCCAGATGGTCCCTATACTTCTCTCGGTTCCACTTCACCCTCCATTTTCTCTCCGGTGAGAAGAATGTTTGGGCTGACGCTCTCTCTCGCTCCTTAGTGTCATCAGAGGAGGAGGATGAGGAGCCTCGTCTTATTGTCCCCGAAGAGAGCCTGAGAACTGTAGCCCCGGTTTCGCTAGAGTCTGTGCCTCCGGGCAAGACTTTTGTGCCCACTAATTTGCGACCGGAGGTACTCTCTTGGGCACACTCGTCCAGGGTGGGTGGACAATTTGGGGCAAAGAGGACAACTGAGTTATTGGCGAGGACATACTGGTGGCCACATATGGTCCGTGACGTCAGGGAGTATGTTCAGGCGTGTGTCTCCTGCGCCAGGAACAAGTCCCCTCAACAACGGCCAGCTGGGTTACTTTTTCCTTTGCCGGTGGCAGACAGGCCCTGGGAGATGGTCGGGATGGACTTCGTGGTGGGCTTACCCAAGTCTCGGGGTTGCACTATCATTTGGGTGATCACCGACCACTTCTCCAAACTGGTGCACTTAGTGCCGTTACCACGGTTACCTTCTGCACGGGCCTTAGCAGCATTGTTTATTAGACACATCTTCTGTCTACACGGTATGCTAGACAAGATTGTCAGCGATCGAGGTCCCCAATTTGCGTCTCGGTTCTGGAGAGAGTTGTGTCATCTACTCTGCACTGAGTTGAACCTCTCCTCTGCATATCATCCCGAGACGAATGGGTTGGTAGAGAGGGCCAACCAGACCTTGGTCACCTACTTGCGACATTTTATCTCTGCCAGGCAGGATGACTGGGCATCCTTGCTCCCGTGGGCGGAGTTCGCGCTAAACAATGCTGTGGCTGACTCCACCGGACAGACCCAATTCCTCTTAAATTACGGCCAGCATCCGCGGGTACTGGTGCCCGTGGCTTCCGCCGACTTCAGGGTGGCAGACTGGGCTGTGGAAGCACGGGACATATGGGACCGCACCCAGGATGCCATTCAGGCTTCCAAGGAAAGGATGAGGTCTTCTGCCGATGCCCATCGGCGTCCCGCTCCGATATTTGCTCCTGGCGACTTAGTGTGGCTCTCCGCCCGTAACATCAGGCTACGGGTGGAATCCACTAAGATGGCACCCCGCTATTTGGGTCCCTTCAAGGTTCTCGAGCAGGTGAACCCTGTGGTTTACCGTTTGGCCCTTCCGCCTCGCCTTGGTATCTCCGACACCTTCCATGTGTCCCTCCTAAAACCCGTGGTCATCTCCTGGTTGCCTGAGCCATCTGCCGGGACGTCGGGTTCGTCTTCGGACGACTACGAGGTGAATGCCATTGTATGGTGCAAAAAATTTTTTTCGGTGGATTGGAGGGGTTATGGGCCTGAGGATAGGTCCTGGGAGCCTGCCGAGCATGTTCATGCTCCGCAGCTCATCGCTGTCTTTGAGCGTAGCGAGGCCCAGAGAACGGGGGGCCCTAGGAGGGGGGGATAATGTTAGGGGTCGAGTTCCCCTTCTGCACAAGGGGAATCTCGAGCCATCCCGGCTGCGGTCTCCCATTATGTCTCCGGCCGCAGTGGACTCTGCTCAGCTTGGACGTTGGTCCCAGCGTCTCGCCCAGTCTAACAGTGTGCAGAGGATTACTGCTGCATCTCCAGGCTCTGCTATTGTGGTCAGTATTGGTTAGCGGCGAGCAGACGTCTTTAGGACAAAGTCCTTGTTTTCCCCTTCTGAGCATGCCCAGGGTGAGATCTCTCATTGGAGATCAGGGGTCACATGCTCAGGTACTGCAGCAGCTCCTATTGGTCCGCCAGGAAGGTCCTGTGACTACTGGTGTTCTGGAACAGTTTCACTGGTCCTTGTTTCTGGCAGGTCCTGTAGCTGTTACTATAAAAGGGTGGCATGGCTGGGCCGCCATGCGCTAGTGTCAACCATTATATGCTTAGCGCCAGTGTGGTCATGCGTGTGTGTGGTTAGGGCCCCGGCTGAAATAAGCCCCTAGAATACCGACTTAATCGGTGAGGAGTTGGGTATGCTAGCTGGTCAGGGTCGGTGTCCTAGATGCCCTAGATTACCGGCATAACCGGTGAGGAGTTTGATTGCCGTATTCAGGGCCTGGCGTTCAGACGCCATAGATTGCGGGTGACTCCCTGCGAGGACATTAGCGCATGATCACGTTCTATGTTCGCTTAGCAGTTAACTGTGTACCTGGGTGCCTAACAGGACACAGAAGTTTGTCTCAGCGGCTCTGTGATGTAACAGGGTTCGCTTTCAACACTAGACAGCGCCCTAGCGTGTTTATTTTGCGACTCAGTTGTGTTAAGTGAGTTTGCACACATCGCCATATAGCGCTGCGGCACTCCTAGCGGCTCTGTGGATTAACAGAGTTTGCACATATTGCCACAGCGCGTTACGGCGTTTATTTTGGCGACTCTGCGGGATAACAGAGTTCGCTTCTTGCGCCATTTTACTAGCAGCAGGCTCCGCCTGCACGGTGGACCCCGGGCTGCGAACGCACCTCTCCACATCATATATTTGGTGCGTTCCGCAGACCCTAACAATACTGAAGTAAAATACTGATCAAACACTGTGGTAAAATACTAAAACACTGAGGTAAAATACTGATCAAATACTGAGCTAAAATACAGACCAAACAGTGAGGTAAAATACTGACCAAACACTGTGGTAAAATACTAAAACACTGAGGTTAAATAATGACCAAATATTGAGTTAAAATAGTGATCAAACACTGAGATAAAATACTGATCAAACACTGAGGTAAAAAATACAGACCAATTACTGAGGTAAAATAATGACCAAATGTTGTGGTAACATACTGATCAAACACAGTGGTAAAATACTAAAACACTGAGGTAAAATAATGACCAAATATTGGGGTAAAATACTGATCAAACACTGAGGCAAAACACTAAAACACTGAAGTGAAATACTGATCAAAGACAGGTAAAATACTGACCAAACACTGAGGTAAAATACTGACCAAACACTGAGGTAAACCACTGACCAAATACTGAGGTAAAATACTGATCAAACACTGTGGTAAAATACTAAAACACTGAGGTAAAATAATGAACAAATATTGAGGTAAAATACTGATCAAATACTGAGATAAAATACTGATCACACACTGAAATAAAATACTGATCAAACACTGAGGTAAAATATACAGACCAATTACTGAGGTAAAATAATGACCAAATGTTGAGGTAACATACTGATCAAACACTGAGGTAAAATACTGACCAAATACTGAGGTAAAATACTAAAACACTGAGGTAAAATACTGACCAAATACTGATCAAACACTGAGGTAAAATACTGATCAAACACTGAGATAAAATACTGACCAAATACTGAGGTAAACCACTGACCAAATACTGAGGTAAAATGTTGACCAAATACTGAAGTAAAATGCTGATCAAACACTGTGGTAAAATACTAAAACACTGAGGTAAAATACTGACCAAACAGTGAGGTAAAATAATGACCAACACTAAGATAAAACACTGAGGTAAACGGTGACCAAATACTGAGATAAAATACAGACCAAACAATGAGGTAAAATACTGACCCAACACTGAGTTAAACCACTGACCTGATACTGAGGTAAAATGCTGACCAAATACTGATAAAAACGGAGATAAAATACTGATCAAAACACTAAGGTAAAATACTAAAACACTGAGGTAAAATACAGACCAAACACTGAAGTAAACAACTGACCAAATACTGAGGTAAAATACTGACCAAACACTGAGGTAAAATACTGACTAAATATTGAGGTAAAATACTGATCAAACACTGAGATAAAATACTGACCAAATACTGAGGTAAAATACTGACCATATAACTGAGGTAAAATCCTGAACAAACACTGAGGTAAAATGCTGACCAACACTGAGGTAAACCACTGACCAAATACTGAGGTAAAATACTGATCAAAACACTGTGGTGAAATATTAAAATACTGAGGTAAAATAATGAACAAATATTGAGGTAAAATACTGATCAAATACTGAGATAAAATATTACATGACCAATTACTGAGGTAAAATATGTCCAAATGTTGAGGTAACATACTGATCAAACATTGAGGTAAAATACTGACCAAATATTGAGGTAAAATACTGACCAAATACTGAGGTAAAATACTAAAACACTGAGGTAAAATACTGACCAAATATGATCAAACACTGAGGTAAAATACTGACCAATCACTGAGGTAAACCACTGACCAAATACTAAGGTAAAATGCTAACCAAATAATGAGTAAAATATACTGATCAAACACTGAGATAAATTACTGACCAAATACTGAGGTAAACCACTGACCAAATACTGAGGTAAAATGTTGACCAAATACTGAAGTAAAATACTGATCAAAAACTGTGGTAAAATACTAAAACACTGAGGTAAAATACTGACCAAATGCTGAGGTAAAATACTGACCAAACAGTGATGTAAAATAATGACCAAACACTGAGATTAAATACTGATGTAAACGCTGACCAAATACTGAGATAAAATACAGACCAAACACTGAGGTAAAATACTGACCCAACACTGAGTTAAACCACTGACCAGATACTGAGGTAAAATGCTGACCAAATACTGATAAAACACTGAGATAAAATACTGATCAAACACTAAGGTAAAACATAAAACACTGAGGTAAAATACAGACCAAACACTGAAGTAAACCACTGACCAAATACTGAGGTAAAATATTGACCAAACACTGAGGTAAAATACTGACCAAATATTGAGGTAAAATACTGATCAAACACTGTGATAAAATACTGACCAAATACTGAGGTAAAATACTAAAACACTGAAGTAAAATACTGATCAAAGACAGATAAAATACTGCCCAAACAGAGGTAAAATACTGCCCAAACTCTGAGGTAAAATATTGACCAAATACTGAGGTAAAATACTAACCAAACACTGAGGTAAACCACTGACCAAATACTGAGGTAAAATGTTGACCAAATACTGAAGTAAAATACTGATCAAACACTGTGGTAAAATACTAAAACACTGAGGTAAAATACTGACCAAAAAACTGAGGTAAAATACTGACCAAACACTGAGGTAAACCACTGACCAAATACTGAGGTAAAATACTGATCAAACAGAGATAAAATACTGACCAAATACTGAGGTAAAATACTGACCAAATCCTGAGGTAAACACTGACAAATACTGAGGTAAAATGTTGACCAAATACTGAAGTAAAATACTGATCAAACACTGTGGTAAAATACTAAAACACTGAGGTAAAATACTGACCAAATACTGAGGTAAATAAAGACCAAACAGTGAGGTAAAATACTGACCAAACAATGAGATAAAATACTGAGGTAAATGCTGACCAAATACTGAGGTAAAACACAGACCAAACACTGAGATAAAATACTGACCAACTCTGAGGTAAACCACAGACCAGATACAGAGGTAAATTGCAGACAAATACTGATCAAACACTGAGTTAAAATACTGATCAAACACTAAGGTAAAGTACTAAAACACTGAGGTAAAATACAGACCAAACACTGAGGTAAACCACTGACAAATACTGAGGTAAAATACTAATCAAACACTGTGGTAAAATACTAAAACACTGAGGTAAAATAATGACCAAATATTGAGGTAAAATACTGATCAAACACTGAGATAAAATACTGATCAAACACTGAAATAAAATACTGATCAAACACTGAGGCAAAAATACAGACAAACACTGAGTAAAACACTAACAATTGAGGTAAAATACTGATCAAACACTGAGATAAAATACTGACCAAATACTGAGGTAAAATACTGACCATATACTGAACAAACACTGAGGTAAAATACTGACAAAATACTGAGGCAAAATACTAAAACACTGAAGTAAAATACTGATCAAAGATAGGTAAAATACTGACCAAACACTGAGGTAAAATACTGACCAAACACTGAGGCAAACCACTGACCAAATACTGAGGTAAAATACTGACCAAATACTGAGGTAAAATACTAAAACACTGAGGAAAAATACTGACCAAATACTGATCAAACACTGAGGTAAAATACTGACCAAACACTGAGGTAAACCACTGACCAAATACTGAGGTAAATGCTTTCCAAATACTGAGGTAAAATACTGAACACTGAGATAAAATACTGACCAAATACTGAGGTAAAATACAGACCAAACACTGAGGTAACCACTGACCAAATACTGAAGTAAAATGTTGACCAAATACTGAAGTAAAATACTGATCAAACACTGTGGTAAAATACTAAAACACTGAGGTAAAATACTGACCAAATGCTGAGATAAAATACTGAGGTAAATGCTGACCAAATACTGAGATAAAATACAGATCAAACACTGAGGTAAAATACTGACCCAACACTGAGTTAAACCACTGACCAGATACTGAGGTAAAATGCTGACCAAATACTGATCAAACACTAAGGTAAAATACTAAAACACTGAGGTAAAATACAGACAAAACACTGAAGTAAACCACTGACCAAATACTGAGGTAAAATACTGACCAAACACTGAGGTAAATAACTGACCAAATATTGAGGTAAAATACTGATCAAACACTGAGATAAAATATTGACCAAATACTGAAGTAAAATACTGACCATATACTGAGGTAAAATACTGAACAAACACTGAGGTAAAATGTTGACCAAATACTGAGGTAAAATACTAAAACACTGAAGTAAAATACTGATCAAAGACAGGTAAAATACTGACCAAACACTGAGGTAAAATACTGACCAAACACTGAGGTAAACCACTGACCAAATACTGAGGTAAAATACTGACCAAACACTGTGGTAAAATACTGACCAAATATTGAGGTAAAATACTGATCAAACACTGAGATAAAATACTGACCAAATACTGAGGTAAAATACTGACTGTTGTGAATACCTTGGAGGCGACTTCTGAGCTCGGGCTCCCTCCGGTGGTTGCTGAGGGTAATGAACTAATTATTGAATGGCCTTCAGCTGGCTCTGAATGGTATAAGTGACCTGAGTTCCCAGCAGCCTTGCCGGTAATCAATTGTTCCTCCTGCTCTTGCTTGGAGCTCAGCTTGCTTTCCTGCTCTCATTCAGATAAGTGTTTTGTTTTTTTTTCATCTGTTGGATTTTCACTGCTGGTTTGCTGCTTGCAGTGGACTGCAGCCTGGTCCTGTCATGTATAGTGTACAGTTCCTATAGCGTCTTGTGCTTGGGTGCGAGGAAAACACAGGAGACATAGGTTGAAATGAAATGACTTGTATTACTTCATACAAGCATGCTGAAAAGTTCACACAGTTTGCAGGAACAGCGACAGGAGACACAGCAGGCCAGAGTAACTTCAAGCACTACAATAAATCTCCAAAGCAGGTTCAGGATCTCTTCTCTGTACCGTCATTCCTCTGCAAACATGGATTCACCAAACAGCAGGTTTCCAGAGTCCAAAAGTGTTCCAAGGTTCCTCAGTAGGGAATAGCTGGAGTACAAGTCCAAGGTTTCCAGGAGTCAGGTCACAGACTGACTGAGGCTTGATTCAGGAGCACTGATTGTTCAGCTGAGGCTGCTTAAGAAGCAAGAGGGAAGAATCAGGGCGGAAACTGAAACTCCATATTAACTGAGGGCAAGAGCTGCAGAAAGACAGAAAGCAAAATGGCCGACGGAAAACTGAGTTTCAAGGAACATGTCAACAGAGACAAAGAACCTTACATTACTCCCCCCCTTAGGGACAACCTCCGGATGACCTCAGACCAGGCTTGTCAGGGTACCTCTGATGAAAATGGCGGAGCAGGTGAGGAGCATTTACATTATTGACTGGTTCCCATGAGTTGTCCTCCACTGGGTAGCCCTGCCATTTAATCAAATATTGCAACTGATTTCTGTACAACCTGGAATCTAGAATCCTTTCCACCATAAATTCTTCCTGACCATCGACCAGCACTGGGTCAGGGCAAGGAGAAGAACGTCCAGGAAACGTATTGGGTGTTGCAGCCTTTAGTAGGGATACATGAAAGACAGGGTGGATTCTCATAGTTCTGGGCAGTTGAAGACGACAAGCAACAGCACTTATAATCTTACTGATCTTATAAGGTCCAATGTACTTATGTCCCAATTTAGATGATGGAATCTTTAATTTAAGATTTCTGGTTGACAGCCAGACCAAATCTCCTACCTTGAAAGCTGGTGCAGGTTTACGAAATTTATCTGCTGCTTTCTTGTACCTTTTCTGAGCCAATTCTAGATTTTCCTTTAGAAGATCCATATTCTTTTGTAAAGAAGTGATTCTTTCAGCCACTGCCGGCAAGGGCGTATCTATGGGAAATCGAGGAAGAATGTTAGGATGATAACCTAGATTGGAGTAAAAAGGAGACTGCTTAGTGGAGGCGCTCTGAGAGTTGTTATAAGAGAACTCAGCCAGTGGAAGTAGATCCACTCAATCATCCTGTAGGTGGCAGATAAAACAGCGGAGATACTGCTTCAGGGTCTGATTGGTTCGTTCTGTCTGTCCATTAGTCTGGGGATGAAAAGCAGAAGAAAGGTTTACTTTAATGTCCAATGCTGCACAGAAATTTTGCCAAAACCTTGAAGTGAATTGCACCCCTCGATCCGAAATAACCTCATCCGGTACTCCATGTAAGCGAAACACATTCTTAATCATCAAGTCTGATGTCTGTTTTGCAGTGGGTAAGCCGACACAAGGGATAAAATGAGCTGCCTTTGTTAGACGGTCAACCACCACTAGAATGGTGTTCTTCCCTTGAGAGGTTGGTAACTCCACAATGAAGTCCATAGAAATGGATCCCCACGGGCGGGACGGGGTGGGAAGAGGTTGCAACAGACCAGTTGGTGAGGAGCGAGGTGTTTTGCATCTTGCACAGACTTCACATGAAGTGACATAGTTTAAAACATCTTTCCTGTAAGTGGGCCACCAAAAGAAACGAGAAAGAAATTCTTGTGTCTTTAGAATTCCCCTATGCCCGGCTATCTTGGAATCGTGGATGAGTTGCAATACTCTCAATCTGACTGTTTCAGGTATATACAGACGTTGTCCCTGAATCCACACACCATTCTTAAAGACAAGACTTACGTCCCTTGGGGTTGAGCCAACAAAGAATCCGCATGGTATGCTTCCTTGATGTCCTTAAGTAGGTCTTGATTATGAATCACTCACAGGAATCTAGAGTCAGGAAGAATAGTCTTAGGAGGAGTAAGTGGACGTGTCTCTGCTGAATGAATCCTAGAGAGTGCATCAGCCTTTCCATTGCGCGATCCTGGTCTATAAGAAATGACAAAATTAAATTGGTTTAGGAAAAGATTCCAGCGAGCCTGGCGAGGAGTCAGGCACTTAGCCGACCTGATAAATTCAAGGTTACGATGGTCTGTCAGGACGACTATTTGCTGTGCAGCTCCCTGAAGAAGGTGTCTCCATTCCTTGAAGGCGGCAATAATGGCCAACAATTCTCTATTGCCCACATCGTAGTTCCTCTCAGCCGAAGACAACTGCTGGGAAAAGAAGGCACAGGGATGCAAGACATTCTTCTCACATGTTCTCTGAGAGAGTATAGCTCCAACGGCACAGTCTGAAGCATCCACCTCTATTATGACGGCAAGCTCGGGGTTGGGATGTACTAAGATAGGTGCGGTGGTAAATTTATCCTTTAAACAGGAAAATCCTTCCTGAGCTTGCGGGGTCCAGGAGAACCTAGACTGTTTCCGGGTAAGTTGGGTGATAGGTGACACTACCTCAGAAAAATTCTTAATGAAAAGTCTATAGAAGTTGGCAAACCCGATGAAACGCTGCACCTCCTTCACATTTCTAGGAATTGGCCAATCCTTGATGGCTTGGGTCTTGCTTCCATCCATACTAATCCCTTGCGTAGATAGTACATACCCCAGAAATTGAATTTCGGTCCTATGGAATTCACACTTTTCAAGTTTGATGTAGAGATGGTTTTGTCTTAGGCGTTCTAAGACCATTCTCACATGTCCATGATGTTCCTCTGTGGAGTTAGAAAAAATTAGAATATCATCCAGATAAATCACCACAAATGTATCTAGGAGATCCCTGAAGATATCATTCACGAAGTGTTGGAAAGTGGCTGGGGCGGTACTCAGACCAAAAGGCATAACTAGATATTCAAAGTGTCCATAGCGTGACCTGAAAGCAGTCTTCCATTCATCCCCAGGTCTAATACGGACCAAGTTATAGGCCCCACGGAGATCCAGTTTAGAGAAAATTTTGGCATGCCGCACTCTCTCCAACAACTCAGGGATTAAAGGCAATGGATAACGGTTTCTAATAGTAACCTTATTGATTTCCCTATAGTCTATGCAGGGTCTCAGAGATCCATCTTTCTTCTTCACAAAGAAGATGGGTGCACCTGCGGGAGATGAAGAGGGGCGTATGAAGCCCTTGGCTAAATTTTCGTCTATATAATCCTTCAAAGCTTTTAGCTCGGGCCCCGCTAGGGGGTAGATCTTACCAAAAGGTATCTTGGCTCCAGGCAATAATTCAATTGGACAATCATATGGACGGTGAGGAGGAAGCTGATCAGCGTTCTTCTTGTCACATAAATCCACATAGTCCTGGTATACAGCTGGTAGTTCAGGGACTGACATGGTTCCTTTAGGAACAGAGCAAGCTGAAACTCCTTGACTCATCTGTTTCTCCGGAAAGTGTAATTCCTTGGTCTCCCAGTTAATCGTAGGATTCTGCGCCTGCAGCCATGGTAGCCCTAGAATAATGGGAAAGTGGGGAGAAGAGATAAGCATAAAAGACATTTTCTCCTGATGATCTTTACCCATAAGGACCCTCAAAGGCTCTGTTTCTTGATCCACTGGTCCAGAAGTCAGTAGAGAGCCATCCACAGTCTCCATCTGTACTGGAGTAGCCTTCTTCACTGAACGTATCCCCTGTTTCAGAGCAAAGGAGATATCCATAAAATTTCCCCTTGCTCCTGAGTCGATCATAGCAGAGCTAGACACCCAGACTGAGTCAACCCAGAGTTTGATGGAAAGGAAGCAATGAGAATTGTTTCTTTTACAACTCAGCTGGGACACCGCTGAGGAAACTTGAAAAATTGCAGCGTTTATACCGTCATCGTCCCCAGAACTAACAGAGTTTAAGTCCGAGAAATCAAGATCTCTTGCAGCAGATCTCTCTGGAGCCTGAGGCTCGGACATGACAGAGCTCCTCTCGCAACACTCACAGTGAATGACTGCTGCAGTAGTCTTACGAGAACGGCTGGGGCAGTTTATAATGAAGTGCCCTGACTTACCACAGTAGAAACACAGATTTTCCTTTATACGATGTTCTTTGCGTGCATCACTAACCCGTCTTTGTAAAGAGTCCACCTGCATGGGTTCAGGTTCTGGTTCCCTTGTGATCCTACTCAAAGGTTCCTTAGCTGAGGAGGGGGGTAGTAAAAGGTTAGTGCGATTATTTTCGAACCATCTCTCCTGTCTGCATTCAGTCAGACGAGCATCAATACGGATACAATAGTTAATAAAGTCACCTAATGCAGTGGGAGGGTCGGCACGAGCAAGTTCATCCTTAATCAGTGGAGACAACCCTTTCCGAAAAATAGATTTTTTAGCGGAAGTGTCCCAAGTGGTATCAAGAGCCCATCTCCTGAAATCCAGGGCATATTCGGCTACTGAACGCTTACCTTGGCGCAAAGTTAACATGGCTGCTTCAGCTGTTGCACCTCGATTGGGGTCATCAAACACCTGCCCCATGGCTGAAATAAAAGCATCAAGGTGATTCAAACAATCATCCTCAGTCTCAATCAGAGGGTTTGCCCACATCAAAGCCTTATTGGTAAGCAACATGATTATAGTAAGCACTTTGGATCGTTCAGTGGGAAATTGTGAAGCATGTGCAGAGAAAAATAAATTGCATTGATTAATAAATCCCCTGAATTTCTCACGTTCACCGCCAAAACGAAAAGGAGGTAATTTGGGGATCCCAGAACTCGGGGTTATGGCAGGAGCCTGGGCTCGTTCCTCTAGAGCCTCAATCCTGGCTCGCAATTCCTGGGTAGTCTGTCCAAACACTTGCAAATTATGATTAGTGAGGTCCTGTAGGCTTGCAAAACGGGTTTTTAAAGTCTGTACATCTGAAAGGATTGTATCAGTCACTCCGCAAAGTTCCTTTATGGGGGCCTCCATCTTCCAGATCTTTTAAGGCAGAAGTGCTGGAAGGAGAAGAGGAAAGGAAAAAAAAAAACAATAGTGTTTACCTGTGGTAACACTCCAGAGTAAAATTTTAAGGGAATGCGCTCACCTGGAATGGTTGTGAGAAGTCACAACCACTGTCATCACATAAGGTATTAAACGGACATCTGATATCCACAGTCACAGCAGACACGGCTTTCCCAGACCCAGCAGACACTAAACATTGGCTCCTGAATCTTGTCATGTATAGTGTACAGTTCCTATAGCGTCTTGTGCTTGGGTGCGAGGAAAACACAGGAGACATAGGTTGAAATGAAATGACTTGTATTACTTCATACAAGCATGCTGAAAAGTTCACACAGTTTGCAGGAACAGCGACAGGAGACACAGCAGGCCAGAGTAACTTCAAGCACTACAATAAATCTCCAAAGCAGGTTCAGGATCTCTTCTCTGTACCGTCATTCCTCTGCAAACATGGATTCACCAAACAGCAGGTTTCCAGAGTCCAAAAGTGTTCCAAGGTTCCTCAGTAGGGAATAGCTGGAGTACAAGTCCAAGGTTTCCAGGAGTCAGGTCACAGACTGACTGAGGCTTGATTCAGGAGCACTGATTGTTCAGCTGAGGCTGCTTAAGAAGCAAGAGGGAAGAATCAGGGCCGGAACATGAAAACTGAAACTCCATATTAACTAAGGGCAAGAGCTGCAGAAAGACAGAAAGCAAAATGGCCAAAGGAAAACTGAGTTTCAAGGAACATGTCAACAGAGACAAAGAACCTTACAGGTCCCCTTTTGGGGTCTTGCGCTGCAATTGTGCTCATTGTGTGTTTGCATTTTTGCTTTGTTCCTTTGTCACTTTTTATTTGCTGTTGCTGTGTTACACCAGCGATCTGATTTAGATGGTAGAGATCGTGTGATCTCAGGTTTTTTGTTAATCAGAAGTGTTGGTATTTTTGTCAGGGTTTTTTTTGGGTTGCAGTCTGAATTCTTTCCTGTACTTTTCTATCTAGACAGATTGGGCGTTTGCTCATTCTATTTTCTGTCTGTGTCCGTGTTTTCTTCTTGTCTAACCGCCATTACATGTTCGGGGGCTTCCTATTTTTTTGGGGATTCTGCTCCGGGGCAGATAGCATTCATCTTTCTGCCTTTAGGTGTAGCTATCGCTCCGACTGTGACGAGGCGTCTAGGATCACCGTAGGTACGCTCCACAGCTACTTCTAGTGTGGCGGTTAGTTTAGGTTACTGCAATACAATAGTTTCCAGCCTCTCTAGTGTATTGCTACTTTGGCTATTTTTTGCAGTTTCTCCTCAGCTACCGAAACATAACAGTATTACCGGCCAAACTGAAAATTATATGGTACTCACAGAAGGGAAAAATAGTAAAGAGGAAAAAGTTTGTTACATTTTTTTTCCCTCTATTTCTCTGGGTGCTGAGGAGGAATTTTTTTTTCTCTCAATGGAGTTTGCACAGTTGTCTGGCCGTGTGGAGCAGCTTGCCACTGAGGTTCAGAGTATTGCTACCTATCTTGCTAGGTTGCCAGTTGTGGAACCTAGGATCCCCATGCCAGATTTATTTTTGGGGGATCGGTCTAAATTTCTGAATTTCAAAAATAACTGTAAGTTGTTTTTTGCCTTAAAGCCTAAGTCCTCAGGGAACGCAGCACAGCAGGATCAAATTGTCATCTCTCTGCTGCGCGGCGACCCTCAGGATTGGGCTTTTTCCCTGACACCTGGGGATCCTGTTTTGAATGATGTTGATGTATTTTTCAGGCTCTGGGGTTATTGTACGATGAACCCAATGTCACTTATCAAGCTGAAAAGACCTTGTTGGCATTAAATCAGGGTCGTGAAGAGCTGAGCTGTACTGTCAGAAATTTCGAAAATGGGCAGTCCTGACCAAATGGAATGATGATGCTTTGGCAGCCCTTTTTTGGAAGGGTCTGTCAGAAAATGTAAAGGACGTTATGGTGGGATTCCCTGTTCCCTCTGGTCTCAATGATTCTATGTCTTTGGCTACTCAAATTGACAGACGTTTGCGGGAGCACAGAGGTATGCGTGAGATAGTGTTGCCTTGTGAGCCAGCTCCTGAGCCCATGCAGTATGATGGAGTGACTTCTGGGGCTCAGCGTCATGAGTTTCGTAAGCGCAATGGGTTATGTTTCTACTGTGGTGACGCTTCCCATGCTATTTCCGTCTGCCCTAAGCGGGGAAGACGTTTTGCGCGCTCAGTTGTCTTGGGTAGTGTTCAGCCTAAATTTCTTTGACTGTTACCCTGATTTGCTCCCTGCCCACATTTTCGGCTCAGGCTTTTGTTGATTCAGAAGCAGCTATTAACCTGATGGATTTTGACTTTGCCAAACGTTGTGGGTTTCCCATGATACCCCTGCGGAAGTCTATTCCTTTACTGGGCATTGATTCTACCCCTTTGGCGGAGAATAAACCCCAGTTTTCTACTCTGGTGATAATGAGGGTTGAACCAGATCATCAGGAGAGTTACAAATTTCTGGTGTTGCATAATCTGCATGATTGTACTGGGTTTCCCTTGGTTACAGACTCATAATCCTGTTTTGGATTGGAAATCTGTGTCTGTGACCAGTTGGGGTTGCCAATGTGCTAATACTGACACTCCTGTTTTTTCTGCCTCTCCCTAGTCTCAGGATGTCCCTGACTTTTTGACTGATTTTTCTGATGTGTTTAGTGAAAGTAAATCTGCATCCTTACCTCCTCACAGGAGCTATGATTGCGCTATTGAGTTAGTGCCTGGTGGTAAATTTCCTAAAGGTCGCCTTTTTAATTTATCTGTACCTGAACACGATGCTATGCGATCTTATATCAAGGAGTCATTGGAGAAGGGTCATATCAGACCATCCTCCTCACCCTAGGGCGCTGGTTTTTTCTTTGTGACCAAACAGGATGGTTCATTGAGGCCGTGTATTGATTATCGCCTCCTGAATAAGATCACTTTTAAATATCAATATCCGTTACCTTTGATTTGACCTATTTTCCAGAGTGAAAAGTGCTAGTTGGTTTACCAAGCTTGACCTCAGGGGGGCGTATAACCTTATTTGCATTAAGCACGGGGATGAATGGAAGACGTCGTTTAATACTCCAGCGGGGCATTTTGAGTACCTAGTGATGCCTTTTGGGCTTACTAATGGCCCTTCTGTCTTCCAATCCTTTATGAATGATATTTTCAGGGATTTTGTGGATAAATTTCTGATTGTTTATTTGGATGATATCTTGATTTTTTCCAACGACTGGGACTCTCATGTGAAACATGTTCGGACGGTGTTCCAGATTTTGAGAGAGAATACACTGTATGTGAAGGGATCAAAGTGCCTTTGTGGCGTACAGAAGGTCTCATTTCTGGGATTTATTTTGTCTCCGTCTGTTATTGAAATGGACCCGGTCAAGGTTCAGGTTCTCCGGTATTGTTAAACCATTGACTGATTTGACCAAAAAGGGTTCCGATGTGGTGAATTGGCCTCCTGAAGCAGTTTCTGTGTTTCATGAACTTAAGCAGAGATTCATTTCTGCTCCTGTTCTACGGCAGCCTGATGCGTCTCTGTCGTTTCAGGTGGAGGTTGATGCCTCTGAGATTGGGGCAGGTGCCGTTTTGTCCCAAAGGGATCCAGAGACCTCTAAGAGTAACCCTTGTGCCTTTATCCCTCAAAAATTATCTCCAACTGAACGTAATTTTGACGTGGGTAATCGGGAGTTATTGGCCATGAAGTGGGCCTTTGAAGAGTGGACACATTGGCTGGAAGGAGCCAAACATCAGGTGGTGGTCCTCACGGACCATAAGAACCTGGTGTATCTCGAGTCAGCCAAGCGACTTAATCCTAGACAGGCCAGGTGGGCCTTGTTTTTCACACGTTTTAATTTTGTGATTTCTTTTCTTCTGGGCACTAAGAATGTTAAGGCGGATGCCCTCTCGAGGAGTTTCTTTGCGGATTCTCCTGAGTTATCTGATCCTGCTGTTATTTTGAAAGAGGGTGTAGTTCTTTCCGCCATCTCGCCCAATTTGAGACTGGCTCTGGAGGGGTGTCAGGAGGATAAACCTGAGCGCTGCGGCACTGCCCTCTTGGGAAATTGTCCCAGACCAGTGGAAAAAGAGTGTGATGTCTGAGATTCATTGTTCAGCGTTGGCTGGTCATCCCGGGATTTTTGGTACCAGAGACTTGGTGAGTCGGTCCTTTTGGTGGCCTACTTTGTCTCGTGACGTCAGGGACTTTGTGCAGTCCTGTGGGACTTGCTCTCATTCCAAGCCTTGCTCTCGTTCTAGTGGTTTGTTAATGCCATTACCTATACCCAAGAGGCCATGGACCCATATTTCTATGGATTTTATTTCCGACCTTCATGTCTCTCAGAGAATGACTGTTATCTGGGTAAGGGCTAGGGGGTAAGGTTTCTCCTTGTGGAGAGTGACATACCAGCTCTGGCGTGTCGAGGTAAGGAGGCTTATTCGCCGTGCAGAGCTCCTCTGGGAAATTTTAATATGCAAATTGCCTCTTCAAACAAAGAGGACTTGTGCTCTATAGCGCCACCTATTGGAAGTAGCGATCCTACAAGTCACAATCAACCCTTTAACGAGTCTTGTAATATGACTTAGGATAAAAGCCAAGTCCAGAGCCTCTCATCTAGCCAAATCAGATCTCTCCTACTTTGCACTGACGAGGACCAATAGTCCGAAACACCGTGTCTGCAAATGGAGATTCTGATTTGGCTTTTATCCTAAGTCATATTACAAGACTCGTTAAAGGGTTGATTGTGACTTGTAGGATCGCTACTTCCAATAGGTGGCGCTATAGAGCACAAGTCCTCTTTGTTTGAAGAGGCAATTTGCATATTAAAATTTCCCAGGAGGAGCATTGCCGGCGAAATAAGCCTCCTTACACGAACGCCAAGCTGGTATGTCACTCCACAAGGAAAACCTTACCCTAGACTTAGTCCAGAGCCTCTCATCTAGCCAAATCAGATCTCTCCTACTTTGCACTGACGAGGACCAATAGTCCAAACACCGTGTCTGCAAATGGAGATTCTGATTTGGCTTTTATCCTAAGTCATATTACAAGACTCGTTAAAGGGTTGATTGTGACTTGTAGGATCGCTACTTCCAATAGGTGGCGCTATAGAGCACAAGTCCTCTTTGTTTGAAGAGGCATTTTGCATGTTATCTGGTGTGAGACAGTGAAGGAATGTGTTGAATGGGGTGTACATTTCACCTAGGTACTGTGTTGTATGGTATAAGGGAAATGTGTGGCTTTGTAAACCTAGTGGTAGAGAAAGGTCACTACACCTCACATTCAACACACACTTGCAGCTCAGGCCTGAAACCATTCAGCTGTTAATTAGGAGACCAGAAGTAGGTGTCTGCAAACACAGTCTGGGAGCTGGCTTAGTCTGGACACAGGAGGTGTCCCGGCACAAGAAGCAGTCTCCAGGAGTGGGAGCACGCTCAGTCTGGACACAGGAGGTGTCCCGGCACAAGAAGCAGTCTCCAGGAGTGGGAGCTGGCTTAGTCTGGACACAGGAAGGTGTCCCGGCACAAGAAGCAGTCTCCAGGGTGGGAGCTGGCTTAGTCTGGACACAGGAGGTGTCCCGGCACAAGAAGCAGTCTCCAGGAGTGTGAGCTATCTCAGTCTGGGTGCAGGAGGTACCCCTGACACAGGAGTAGTCTCAGTGAGAATCCGTGCGAATAGCGACTGAATAGGAGTGGATCTCTCTCAAGTCTGGACGTTGGATGTGCCTTCAGACACAAGGAGGAGTATCTGTGAAACTCCATACTGGTAACATACATCATATGTGTTGTGTTGGGCCAGGCTGGTAGAGCCGGGACCCGGATAGACAGGGCAATCTGTCTAAGTGTAATTAGTGGCTAGACAAGCCCAGGTTTTCTGTTTATGATTTATTTTTATCTGTTTGCTGTGGACTTTAATAAAGCTGGTTGCGGCCAGTTTTACACCAGAACTGCTGTCTGAATGAACTGTTTTCGTGCCATTCTGTCTACCCAGACAGCGATCCTAGAGCTATACCCCCTGGAAATGTTACAATTGGCGGAGAATGCTGGGGCAGCGCAGTGGCTGATACAGTTGGTGCTGGAGTGTGCATGCAGCACAGTGGCTTAGAGACAGCAATAAAGGTGAAGTCTGTTGAAATAGCAGCAGAGAAAAAAAAAAAATTGTGTCAAGAGAAACGTCTGATTGGAGCAGTCTTGGAGAGACAGTGGCCCTGATAGGGTCTGCAGAGAGAAAATGTATGCACAGCAAAGCTGAACTTGTTGTGAAAATGACTGTGGAATGTGCAGCAGCAAAAGAAAAGTCTGTGGAGCAGTCTTAAAGAGACAGTAGCCCTAATAGACTTTGCAAAGAAAAAAAAAAAAAAAAAAAGTGTCTGCACAGCAGAGCTGAATTTTTCTATGGAAAAGACTGTAGAGTGTGTATGTCTTGAGTGAAGACTGCCATTGTTAAGACAGAGAAGTCTGACAGCATGGATGACAGCATGGAGGCGCTGTTTGAACAAATGGCGCAAGTTAATGTGCAACATAAGACTGCCGTGGTTGAGACAGATAAGTCCGGCAGTATGGAGGAGCTCATTGAGTACCTGGTACAGGCCCAGCAGAGCATGCAACTGCAGTACCAGCAGCAGCAGCAGGAGAATAACCAGTTGTTGGAGCAGATTGCAGCTCTCAGCACCTCGTCCCAGAGTAATGTTGTGAAGGTACCTGCGTTGTCCGCTGTAAAGAAGGCGGTAAGACGGTCCCTGGAAAAGATGACACCTCGTGATGATGTGGAGGTGTATCTCACTAGATTTGAGGAACTGGCAGAGAAGGAGAATCTGCCCCTATCTGAGTGGGCCATGATGGTCGCACCCTATCTGATTGGAGTGCCCCAGGTGGCCTATGCTGACCTGAGCGAGCAGGACAGCCAAGACTATGCCAAGCTGAAAGCGGAGATTCGTACCCGGCTGGGTGTTACGGTGACAGCCCGTGCCAGGGGAGTTCGTGACTGGAGATACAGTTGGGAGTCTGCAGTCAGCAAACCTAATTATGGAGTTGAAAAGGTGATAGTGAACCGCTACACCCGAGCACGTCCTCCTGAGGTACAGCCGTCTGAGAGGTCGTCACTTCAGAGTTCCCGGACGCTGAACTCTCGCGGTAAGAGCGTTCCAGCTATAGGGGACATATGGGAGGGTGATTGTGGTGGACAGTGTTGGAGATGTCGTGAAATTGCAGCCGGCTGTTCACTAGAGGGGGAGCCTATGTGCCGTGATGTTGGCAGGTCTCTCTCTCTCTGCGCAGAACCTGTGTGTGTGACCACCGCAGCCGAAGAGACTGGACCACAGGTGTCCCCGGTGGTTGTAAATGACTGCCCAGCACAGGCCCTCTTGGACTCAGAGAGTCCAGTGACTTCCATATGTGACAGCCTGATTGATAGGGACTTCATCCCTGATAAGCACCTGAGTGTGGTGTGCATCCATGGAGACACCAAAGTCTACCCAGAGACTGACGTGGACTTGGTTCCCAAACTCGGGGAGGTTTCATATGAAGTGGGGGTAGTGAAGAACCTGGTGCACCCCGTCATATTGGGTAATGACTTTCCCGATCTAAGGATCTCTGGGGAGAAATGTTTCTGATGGACAGTGTGATGAAGCTCCTATTGAGGGTGCGCAGTCCCGAGGGGTGGAACACAATGCTAGTGGGCCGTTAAACCTATGTGATAATGATGATGATGATGATGATGATCATGATAATGATGATGACCATGATAATGATGCTGATGCTGATAATGATAGTGATGATGATCATGATAGTGATGATGATACTGATCATAGTCATGATAATGATATTGATAATAATGATGACTGTGATAGTGATGAAATTCCTTTGCAGGTGATGTTGGGAGACGAGGATGGTGGTTCTCGGGAACCAAGTGTCCCTGACTTGCCTGCGTCCTGTGACAATTTTGGGAGTGAGCAGTGGCGAGACCCCACTCTTAAAACGGCACAGGAAAATATGATTGTTCTAAATGAGGTTTCCCAGGAGCCTGGCTCTGAGGAGAGGTTTCCTCATGCTGCCATGGACAATAGCCTATTGTATAGGGACACTGAAGTCCAGGGAGAGGTCGTGAGTCAGGTCCTAGTACCTGAACTATATAGAAGTATAGTGCTGGGGTTGTCACATAGTCACAACTTGAGGGACCAGATGGTGCAGTTAATGTTGTGGATGATATGTTAACTAAGGTTCCAGATCAAGATGTGAATGAAAATGAATTGTATAACCCTGACAGTGAGCAGGATATGAATGAAAATGAATTGTATAACCCTGACAGTGCAGCAGGATATGAATGAAAATGAAGGGTATAGCCCTGACAGTGAGCCAGATGTGACTGAAGAAGTAGAGTATGGGACGGACGGTAGGGCTTCTGGGCATGTCTTGCCAGAAGAGCCTGAAGGTGGGGAACTGGAGAAAAGGGAAAAACCCCCTATACCTTCTGTGATAGTTGGTGACACAAGGTCAGTGCACCAGGGACAGGAGGTACGTGAGTTTCTGAGGAAGAGTCAGCAGAAGTGTTCTGATGTGCCGGGTCGTACTTCTCTGGCCAGGCACTATATCGAAACTGAGCCCGGTCCTAAGGTCAAGATGAAACCGTGCAGGATACCGAGGCCCGCAGAGAGTATAGGCCTGGGAGGGTACAGGGTAGTGCGGATGCTTCAGATGAAGAGAAAGCTGATGTTGGCTATGACTCAGGTGACGATACAAATGACAGTGGTGAAGATGAAACTGATGAGGGCCATGACTGGTCCAGAGTTCACTGTCTCTGTTGGATTGTTGACCAGCCCTCCGGTCTGGATGACCAGCCCTCCGGTCTGGAGAAGAGGGAGGGGATATGTGAGACAGTGAAGGAATATGTGTTGAATGGGGTGTACATTTCACCTAGGTACTGTGTTGTATGGTATAAGGGAAATGTGTGGCGTTGTAAACCTAGTGGTAGAGAAAGGTCACTACACCTCACATTCAACACACACTTGCAGCTCAGGCCTGAAACCATTCAGCTGTTAATTAGGAGACCAGAAGTAGGTGTCTGCAAACACAGTCTGGGAGCTGGCTTAGTCTGGACACAGGAGGTGTCCCGGCACAAGAAGCAGTCTCCAGGAGTGGAAGCACGCTCAGTCTGGACACAGGAGGTGTCCCGGCACAAGAAGCAGTCTCCAGGAGTGGGAGCTGGCTTAGTCTGGACACAGGAAGGTGTCCCGGCACAAGAAGCAGTCTCCAGGAGTGGGGGCTGGCTTAGTCTGGACAGAGGAGGTGTCCCGGCACAAGAAGCAGTCTCCAGGAGTGTGAGCTATCTCAGTCTGGGTGCAGGAGGTACCCCGGACACAGGAGTAGTCTCAGTGAGAATCCGTGCGAATAGCGACTGAATAGGAGTGGATCTCTCTCAAGTCTGGACGTTGGATGTGCCTTCAGACACAAGGAGGAGTATCTGTGAAACTCATACTGGTAACATATATCATATGTGTTGTGTTGGGCCAGGCTGGTAGAGCCGGGACCCGGATAGACAGGGCAATCTATCTAAGTGTAATTAGTGGCTAGACAAGCCCAGGTTTTCTGTTTATGATTTATTTTTATCTGTTTGCTGTGGACTTTAATAAAGCTGGTTGCGGCCAGTTTTACACCAGAACTGCTGTCTGAATGAACTGTTTTCGTGCCATTCTGTCTACCCAGACAGCGATCCTAGAGCTATACCCCCTGGAAATGTTACACTGGGTAATCTGTGATAGGTTTTCCAAGATGATATATCTTGTGCCATTACCTAAGTTGCCTTCCTCCTCCGCATTGGTGCCTTTGTTCTTTCAGCACGTGGTTCGGTTACATGGCATTCCTGAGAATATTGTGTCTGACAGAGGAGTCCAGTTTGTTTCCAGATTTTGGAGGTCATTTTGTTCTAAACTTGGTGTTCAGTTATCTTTCTCCTCTGCATTTCACCCTCAGACCAATGGACAAACCGAGAGAACAAACCAGACCTTGGAGACTTATTTGAGATGTTTTGTGTCTGCTGATCAAGATGACTGGGTCTCTTTTTTGCATTTGGCTGAGTTTGCTCTTAATAATAGGGCTAGCGCTGCCACTTTGATGTCTCCATTTTTCTGCAATTCTGGGTTTCACCCTCGATTTTCTTCAGGACAGGCAGAGGCTTTTGTCTGTCCGGGGGATGACTCTATTGTGCAGCGTATGCAGCAGATTTGGGACCAGGTAGTGGAGAGGTTGTCTCTCTCTCAAAAGAGGGCCCACCGGTTTGCCAACCGGCATAGGACTGAAGGTCCTCGTTTTAAATTGGGGGACTTGGTTTGGTTGTCCTCAAGAAATATCCTTATGAAAGCTGCATCTTCAAAATTTTAGCCAAGGTTCATTGGACCTTATAAGATCATGGAAATTATTAATCCTGTTTCATTCCGTTTGCTTCTTCCAGGGACATTTAAGATCCATAACGTGTTCCAGAAGCCCTTATTGAAGAGTTTTATGGAGCCAGTGGTTCCTATGGCTGCGCCTCCTGATCCTGTTTTGGTT
Organism: Oophaga sylvatica; assembly: GCA_033576555.1. Lineage (NCBI taxonomy): Eukaryota > Metazoa > Chordata > Amphibia > Anura > Dendrobatidae > Oophaga > Oophaga sylvatica. Next base: position 4,196 of record JARQOD010002857.1, on the reverse strand, counting down.
GAGGGCAATTTGGAGTATGTGGTTGAGAAAATATTGGATTCTCGTTTTGCTAGACGGAAACTCCAGTATTTGGTTAAGTGGAGAGGTTATGGTCAGGAGGACAATTCTTGGGTGTTTGCTTCGGACATCCATGCTGGGAGACTTATCCTTGCCTATCATCGAGCTCATCCTGATCGGCCTGGTTGCGCAGGTGAGGGTTCGGTGACACCTCCTCAAGGGGGGGTACTGTTGTGAATACCTTGGAGGCGACTTCTGAGCTGGGGCTCCATCCGGTGGTTGCTGAGGGTAATGAACTAATTTACTGAATGGCCTTCAGCTGGCTCTGAATGGTATGATATGTGACCTGAGTTCCCAGCAGCCTTGCCGGTAATCAATTGTTCCTCCTGCTCTTGTTTGAAGCACATCTTGCTTTCCTGCTCTCATTCAGATAAGTGTTTTGCTTTTTCTTCCTCTGTTGGATTTTCACTGCTGGTTTGCTGCTTGCAGTGGACTGCAGCCTGGTCCCCTTTTGGGGTCTTGCGCTGCAATTGTGCTCATTGTGTGTTTGCATTTTTGCTTTGTTCCTTTGTCACTTTTTATTTGCTGTGTTGCTGTGTGTTACACCAGAGATCTGATTTAGGTGGTGGAGATCGTGTGATCTCAGGTTTTTTGTTAATCAGAAGTGTTGGTATTTTTGTCAGGGGTTTTTTTGGGTTGCAGTCAGAATTCTTTCCTATACTTTTCTATCTAGACAGATTGGGCCCCAGCGTTTGCTCATTCTATTTTCTGTCTGTGTCCATGTTTTCTTCTTGTCTAACCGCCATTATATGTTGGGGGCTTCCTATTTCTTTGGGGATTCTGCTCCGGGGCAGATAGCATTCATCTTTCTGCCTTTAGGTGTAGCTATCTCTCCGGCTGTGATGAGGCATCTAGGATCATCGTAGGTACGCTCCACGGCTACTTCTAGTGTGGCGGTTAGTTTAGGTTACTGCAATGCAATAGTTTCCAGCCGCTCTGGTGTATTGCTACTCTGGCTATTTTTTGCAGTTTCTCCTCAGCTACCGAAACATAACAACTGAACATTGCTGAGGTAAAATACTGAACAAACACTGAGGTAAAATGCTGACCAAATCCTGAGGTAAAATACTAAAACACTGAAGTAAAATACTGATCAAAGACAGGTGAAATACTGACCAAACACTAAGGTAAAATACTGACCAGACACTGAGGTAAACCACTGACCAAATACTGAGGTAAAATACTGATCAAACACTGTGGTAAAATACTAAAACACTGAGGTAAAATAATGACCAAATATTGAGGTAAAATACTGATCAAATGCTGAGATAAAATACTGATCAAACACTGAAATAAAATACTGACGAAACACTGAGGTAAAAAATACAGACCAATTACTGAGGTAAAATAATGACCAAATACTGAAGTAAAATACTGATCAAACACTAAGGTAAAATACTAAAACACTGAAGTAAAATACTGACCAAATACTGAGGTAAAATACAGACCAAACAGTGAGGTAAAATACTGACCAAACACTGAGATAAAATACTGAGGTAAATGCTGACCAAATACTGAGGTAAAATACAGACCAAACACTGAGGTAAAATACTGACCCAACACTGAGGTAAACCACTGACCAGATACTGAAGTAAAATACTGATCAAACACTAAGGTAAAATACTAAAACACTGAAGTAAAATACTGACCAAATACTGAGGTAAAATACAGACCAAACAGTGAGGTAAAATACTGACCAAACACTGAGATAAAATACTGAGGTAAATGCTGACCAAACACTGAGGTAAAATACAGACCAAACACTGAGGTAAACCACTGACCAGATACTGAGGTAAAATGCTGACCAAATACTGATCAAACACTGAGGTAAAATACTGATCAAACACTAAGGTAAAATACTAAAACACTGAGGTAAAATACAGACCAAACACTGAGGTAAACCACTGACCAAATACTGAGGTAAAATACTGATTAAATACTGAGGTAAAATACTGATTAAATACTCTAACTCTTCTGCCAGTTTTAGTCAGGGAACATATCCAGCCTGTTGCCCATGTAGGAATGACATCAGTGCTGGGCTGCCTGCACCTACACACACAGACTACATCTGCCTGCTACAATCTCCTCTTGCAGTGAGGAATCAAGGCCAATTTTACCTTGTGCTCTGGGTGACTAAACGCTACAGCACTATATGCCAGGAAGACTTGTGTAGTGCTAGCAATAGTGGAGACTCACGGACATGCGCAGTGCCGATTTTCTTGTGCATAGCGAGGCTGGAGTAGGCAGAGCTGGCACTACACCTGCAGCACTACAGTCAGAGGACAGCTCTGCTCTGCAGCACCATGACCTAGGTAACTGGCATCCTGCTGGTGCCATAGCATCCCTACAAGCATCTTCCTCCCCTCAACCAAAGTCATCTGGTGCTTGATTGCAGATCAAGGGCTGCAGGGATCCATCCACACACAGCATCAATCCAGAAAGGCTGCAAGGAGCATTCTGCATGTGGAGTGAGTGTGGCTATGCGGAGTGGGCGGGGGGGGGCTATGTTGAATGAGGATGGCTTTCACACACACACACACACATACATACACTCAGCTTTATATATATACAGGGTGGGCCATGTATATGGATACACCTAAATAAAATAGGAATGGTCCGAGATATCAACTTCCTGTTTGTGGCGCATTGGTATGTGGGAGGGGAAAACTTTTCAAGATGGGTGGTGACCATGGCGGTCATTTTGGATCCAACTTTATTTTTTCCAATGGGAAGAGGGTCATGTGATACAAACTTATTGAGAATTTCACAAGAAAAACAATGGTGTGCTTGGTTTTAACGTAATTTTATTCTTTCATGAGTTATATACAAGTTTCTCTTTGTTTACAACTTTGACATGTTGCAGAGTTTAACACGTGAGGAGCGGATAGAAATTGTGTTGATGTCTGGTGAACGCAGTACCCGGGTCATTACAGCAGGTTTCATTACAAGACACCCTACATAAGAAAACTGTCACCATTCCCATTTCATTTAGGTGTATCCATATAAATGGTCCATCCAAAAAAGTTTGCCTCATCACTGAACATAATGTTCTATCTAAACTTAGGGTCCTGTTCCAATTTTTGTTTTGCCCATTCTGCAAATTCAGCGATCTGGGTCATTCGCATTGAGATGCTGCAGTAGCTCGATTTTGTATGGGTGCCATTAGTGAGTATCTAATATCCATCGAATTGATGTTCAACTGATGCCAGATTGGCGCGCTGAATTTGCAGAATGGGCAAAACAAAAATTGGCTTGGTCACTGTACATTGCTCTATCACGGATAGTCAGCTGATGAATCAGGTGACCTTTTAAAGGATGGTGGGAGTGGTCGCCGGCCACATCAGCTGACCCAGCAGCAATGCAATGCAATTACACAAGATTACCAGCGGGGAAAAACTGACATTAACCCTCGCTGATTTATACATAGTCTATAGTGGTAGGTGCCACATAGAAGAAGTGATAAGAAGAAACGTGATGGTTTAAAATAGATAATTTTTATTAAACATTATTAAAACCAAAAATTTGTGAATAAAGACAAAGAGGGAATTAACAAAAAATAAGATAAGGAGACCCAAATAGCTGCTATATCTCAGTGCATACCAATGAATGAAGGCTTGTCACCATATTCAGAAGCATAATTAGCCAGAAAAAAGGAAAGAACATGTTATAGCAGCCTTTGCACACTATTATATGGTAAAGAAGGTTTATAAACTTCTTTCCTTTTTTCTGGCTAATTATGCTTCTGAATATGGTGACAAGCCTTCATTCATTGGTATGCACTGAGATATAGCAGCTATTTGGGTCTCCTTATCTTATTTTTTGTTAATTCCATCTTTGTCTTTATTCACAAATTTTTGGTTTTAATAATGTTTAATAAAAATTATCTACCGTATATACTCGTGTATAAGCCGACCAGTGTATAAGCCGACCCCCCTAATTTTGCTACAAAAAAATGGGAAAAATTATTGACTCATGTATAAGCCGGGTGTATAAACTGCCCTCCTGCTCTGTGCTGCCCCCGTCCTCCTCTATGCTTTCCCCGTCCATCGATCTCCCCCCCCGTCCTGCTCCACGCTTCCCCCGTCCACCGATCTCCCCCCCGTCCTGCTCCACGCTTCCTCTGTCCACCGATCTCCCCC
>JARQOD010002856.1:0-72187 GCA_033576555.1 Oophaga sylvatica | reverse complement strand
CAGGTGAAGGTTTGGGGAATTTACTCATTACCTTCCGGGTAGTCTCTCCCTGTATCTCCTTGGTAGCCCCATATCTTTCAATGAGGTCTACCATTTGGAGACCATCAGTAGGGGCTGCCTGTCCAACCCAGGTTTGCAGGGTGTGGGCAAAGTCCTACAGAATTTATCAGTCACTATACGATGCAGCATAGCACGGGGTGACAACACCTCCGGCTGCAACCACTTTTCCATCAGGTGTATCAAGTCATAATACTGGGACCGAGCTGTCTCGGAAGTGGAAAACTTCCACTGGTGTACCCGCTGGGCCCGGACTAACACATTTACCCCAAGACGTGCGAGTATCTCACCCTTGACGATCTCGTAGTCCGTCTGATGCTCGGGGGGTAGGTCCCTATAGGCTTTCGCGGGTCCTGGAGCCAAAAACGGAGCCACGATCTCGGCCCACTGGTCCAGGGGCAGTCTCTCCCTCTTAGCCACGCCTTCAAACATCTCCAGGTATACCTCGACGTCATCTGATTGCTCCATCTTTGGGATCGCTGTACACACCGCTTTCCGGACATCCTGGCATCCCCGGGCAGCTCCTGCTGTCTGCGGCGCTGCGATGTGCTGCATCAGTAGACTATTGGTTTCCTGTTGCTGCTGCATAGCCTGCTGCTGCTGTTGCATGGCCTCCACCAGCATCTTTACTGTGCTCTCCATCTCTGGACAGTTCTCCACCGGGTTTTGTGTTACTTTTTCACCCAGGACATCGACTGTCATGCAGAGGAAAAAAAAACAAACAATACCACAGCCTGACCTCACTGCGTGTGCCCGCTTTCAAGCCACCAATTGTAGGGATCCGCTCTGGTAGGCAGGGGCCGGGCCGCAGTAATGAGGTAAACACACAGGCGTTCAGTTCAAAGTTCAGTGGTTTTAATGACGGGTTCAACAAAAGTCCAGATAACAAAATCAAAACAGAACATAAATCACTCCAGTTTGGAGAACCACTGGTCCCAGACTCACCCTTGCTTGGGACGGGCTTAACTAAGCGGATGCAGGTCAGCAGAGACCGCCAGGTGCCATTCCGGGTGGTCTGGTACTCGCTTCCTGGTGCACACTGACACACTGTAACAAAACACTCTTCCAGCCTGTCTACAGCCAAACTCCTTCCTTCCTTCCCCTCCTCATACTCCCACAGCTTCTTGTTAAATAGGCCTAGTCCACACCCTCAGGTGAGGTACACATCAGCTGACCTGATCACGTGACTATGACCTCATCACAGGTCCTTGTGATCATGGAAAATCCTGACCAAACTTCAGTCTGCTAGAAGAAATATATCTCCCGTCCAGCAAGATCCCCTTTGGTGTATCACACTTTCTACCACCTGAACTCTGGGCTACAACACTGCCAGTTGCTGCTCAGAAGTGTCGTGTCCACAGACCAATACACAAGCTATAGTGTTAGTGGGGTTTAGTAACGCCAGCTGTTCCCCTGCTGTGTGTACGGCAAAAAGTCCTGCTGCCTCCACCCTCTTCTTTCTCATCCCTGGGCTCCAACAACGCCAGTTGTTCCAATGAAGTGCTGTTAGCACAGTCAACACTTGCTCCTGTGTTACTGGGGTTCAGTAATGTCAGCTGTTCCCCTGCTGTGTGAACGGCAAAAAGTCCTGCTGCCTCCACCCTCTTCTCTTCTCATCCCTGGGCTCCAACAACGCCAGTTGTTGCCATGAAGTGCTGTTAGCACAGTCAACACTTGCTCCTGTGTTACTGGGGTTCAGTAATGTCAGCTGTTCCCCTGCTTTGTGTACGGCAAAAAGTCCTGCTGCCTCCACCCTCTTCTCTTCTCATCCCTGGGCTCCAACAACGCCAATTGTTGCTCGGAAGTAATTGGCACGGGTACTGACTCCTGCCCAGCCTGCTTACAGCACGACAGCTGTTTCCTGGCAGTGTCAACGTCAATTAGCCTCAAATAAGTTGTCCTGTCGTGTTGCATTCGGGTTAGCCGACTCTATGGTGCCTGCAGTTTAGGTGATTCCTATGTGTGCTGTGGGATATGTAAATACAGGCTGTTTCCGTTGTGACAATAGGACAAGCACCCACTGTAGGACTGTGTGATTCGGTAACTGCGGACGGCTTGCGGCCTGTCAACTTACATTTTCATGGGTGCCTTATGGTACCCGTCCGGATTCCAGTACCGTCAGCTGGTTCTCCGCAGTGCCTTTGGCCTAGGTGCCTCCATCTCGGTATCCGAGTTCCAGCAACGTCTGCTGGTCCTTGGTAGTGCTTTGGAGCACAGGTACCTCCTGCTTAGTAACCGTGTCCCAGTAACGTCAGCTGGTCCTCGGTTGTGCCATTGGCCCTTTTCCTTCTGCTGCCCCTCCGGGTTCCAGCACAGTCAGCTGGTCCTCGTTACTTCCATTGTCTCTTGTACCATCTGATACCCGTCCGGGTTCCAGTAACGTCAGCTGGTTATCGGAAGTTAGTCAGCCTTCTTGTACCTTCAGCTATATTTACAAATTTAAGATTTTTTAAATGTTTTTTTGGGTAATCACTCTGGATCTCCAACAATGAAGACGACGACCCTGATGACCACCCCGAAGAAGATGACGACCACAAGGACGACGAGCATCAAGCCAACCAGCCTGAACACCATCACAAAGAAGAAATAAAAGATTACCCAGAAGAAGTTCACCAACAGGACAAAGAAGGTTAAGACAAACTACAAGATACAGAACAAGAGACAGAAGAACAATAAGCAGAAGATCAAAAAGCAGAAGAACATGAAGTATAAGACCAAAATGAAGAGCAAAATATATGCTCTAAATTATAAGCAGAAGAAGACTAAGCAGTGTATGGGGGTGAGTCCGTTCCTCCTCGTGGTGCCCCTGGAAAATGCCTGCTGCTGCAGGCTAAACTGAACACGGACAAATACTGTTGTAATTTAAATCTTTTGTGACAGCAAGAACGGAAGGAAGAAAAATTCATACTTTTACAGATTACAAGTACAGGAATCTCTGTCACAAATAAGAATATGATGAAGAAGATGAAGATGAAGTAGAATATGAAGAAGAATAATAGTTTAATAAGAACAATATGAGTAATGTTAACAAAAAGATGAATAGCAAGAAGTTTAAGAAGAAGATAAAGAAGGTGAAGATGAAGAATAATTGGATGAAAAAGATGATGCTGCTGAAGATTATGAAGGAGAAAGTGTGGCAAAAGTTAAAAAGGTGAAGAGCATGGAAGTTGTGAAACATACATATTTGCCAAAATATAAAAAAGGTTAACAACATTGTCAATTTCTTCGTCAATCCGAACATCTTTAAAAAAAAAATATTAATGCTATTCCATTTGATTGGGTTAAACATCTATGCCTTTAATGTCTCCTCAACCTCCCCCAATACATTCTACATTACTCTTTGTTGTTTTCCTTCATGTACAATTAACCAACAAGGCAAGAATGGGGTTTTTTTAATTCCGATATTTTGTTCCCATAGACTTACATTGGATTTCCGGTATCGGTATCGGGTATCGCCGATACTTTTTGGGTATCGGCGATACCAATTCCGATCCGATACTTATTGGTATCGGAAAGTATCGCTCAACTCTAGTTCCAACGCATAGCAAGGCCCCTGCCAAATCAGATGGCACCAAAACTGCCTCTCTAGGACTGTCTGTAGGAAGAAGGACCGGGTCGTGGGTACTTGCTCTGCGCCGGGTCCGGAACTGTCAGGGCTATCTCCTCTGTTGCCTGGGGAAAGCTTAAGGGACCGGACAAACCCTTGCACCAGGAAGCAGGGGGCGTGGCTAAGCGGCAGCAGCAGCCTCAGCGCGTGCGGAAGCAGTCAGACTTGGCGGAAACAGACAGCACGCAGAAGGGAGAAGTGTGGGCTCCATCCCTCAGGTACCGTCGCAGCGCAGGCCTGCCCGAGCGTCCCCACTGACATCCGCAGAGACTGTGAGCATAGAGAGGACCTGTGCCATTGTCGTGTACGGGACCACGCCGGCCGTCACTGGCGCCATCATCTGCTTTGTGAACCCTATTGCCTGAAGACTGCCTGTTTGGATAAGTTGCATTTTAACCCATTATATACTTTACATCTGCACTGCCCCTTTCCCCCATTTAACCAGTTACCTCCCTGCGTGGAGTATACCTGTTAATTAAAATCATTAACCCTTCCTTACTCTGTTTCTTGTTCGTCGCTGCATCCCGCAACCTGCTCACACCTTCACCCATTAAAAGTAAAACTGTTTGGTTTTGAATAAGTGTCTTGTCCTTTATTACATGGGACATTTCGGATAAAAATATGGTTTTGTGGGTCTCACCAGTCTTTGCGCACAAAAGAGGTGTAAATGACCCCAGTAATGTACATCAGCCCCTGCAGAGACACATGAACATTGTCAGATTTGACAGATGAATTTGGCACATCTTACTCCAGCGCGCTTTTCATTAAGACTGACTTGTGAAACACCAGCACTAAAGAATAGGGGGAGTGTATATTTTTTTTATTTTTTAAGTCCGTTACATACCTAGCTTTTTCCTGGGGGAAAATTTCCTGTAAATGTATACTTCCAAACAGCATTTTCTATTCATCAGTGTGAAGATGGAGCTGGATGATGACTCTCGTGCCTACGTTGTGTAGCGTTGTAGCTCCATGTTCGTGAAGAAGAAGCCGCGTAAAGTTCTTCAGTGGGAAAGTTACAAAGTGTTTGTAAATGAAGCTTTTGTGCGTTTTAGGATTTTTGCTTTTACAGTTTACAGCTCGTGGCCTCGATTACACGCCAATCGGGGAACAGTCAAACAGACCAAGATCGGAACACAGTGCATGGACTGGCAAGGGTTGCCTGACCCAAGCATGACAACTTTATGTATTTCTACTAATCTGTCACGTTCGGGTCGGATGAGCCTCGGCCTATCTGTGCACTGCGTTCCGATCTTTTTTCTATTTATTCGGCCATCTGATTGTGCCCTAAGAGTGACCAGTTACTTAGGTAGGGAGTGTGAGCCTGCTTGGCCGCTGTAAAGCTGTATGTTCTGGACCCTGCACTACTGCAATATTGCATGGGTACCGTAAATCTACCTGTGCTAGCATCCTGGGAGAGCGCTTAATGTGGACCAACAACTCATCCATGCTGGTCTGAACTGTACATTATCAGGAGTACACCACCCCCCGACAACCAGTCTCATGCACATGTTGCACTCATCTGTTATCTTCCTGCTAGCCTACCGGGAGGCTCAGCCATCACAGGTCGTATCTACCTTCATCCAGAGACTGCCCCGGTCACTTGCCGTGACCTCCTGCCCGCTCATCCAGAGACTGCCCCGGTCACTTGCCGTGACTTCCTGCCCGCTCATCCAGAGACTGCCCCGATCACTTGCCGTGACCTCCTGCCCGCTCATCCAGAGACTGCCCCGGTCACTTGCCGTGACCTCCTGCCCGCTCATCCAGAGACTTCCCCGGTCACTTGCCGTGACCTCCTGCCCGTTCATCCAGAGACTACCCCGGTTATCTGCTGTGACTACCTGCCCGTCCACCCTGGTCGCCACCCGCTCCCTTACAAGGACCGCCCCTTTGTATAGTAGCTCAGAGGTTCCGCCTCCCAGACCCGTTACAGTTTGCTCGGGCACCGGAACCCGGTGGCACCCAAGCTCCCTCCATCTCGGACCTGTGTCATGAACTGTCCCGTCAGAGGTCCCAACAGGAGTCCATCCTGGGTCACCTGCGGAATGTCAATTCTCGCCTGGACACTCTGACAGCTCCACCAGCAACCACCGCTGGTGCCATGACTCGCAATCCGGCAGCTCCCCTGCTCCCCAATTCCATGGGCTCCTGTCACGGACCCCGGCTCCCCGCACCTCCTCACTTCGGAGGCGACCCCGCTCAGGCTCGGGCTTCATTAATCAGTGCACTCTGCACTTTGAACTCCTCTCCCACCAGTTTAACTCCGACCGGGCCAAAATTGCCTTCATCATGTCCCATCTCACCGGGGAGGCCCTGGCCTGGCTAAATCCTCTTTGGGAGAGAGGAGACCCCCTGGTGTCCGACCTGTCTGCCTTTCTCGCGGCTTTCCGGAAAGTCTTTGACGAACCCGGACGAAAGATCTCATCCGCATCATCTCTGCTACGCCTCCATCAGGGAAATCTCACCGTGGGCCAATATGCCATATGGTTTCGTACCCTTGCCTCGGAGCTGGCCTGGGATAACGACGCTCTGGTATCTGTTTTCTGGGAGGGATTGTCCGGCCGTATTAAAGATGAACTCGCCGGTCGGGACATTCCTACCACTCTCGATGACCTTATAACTCTCGCCACCCGGATTGACCTACGGTTCCAGGAGCGGGCCAAAGAGGTCACCCGTGAGAGGAGGTTTCCACGTCTAGCTCCTACGTTTCAGAAACCCGTCACTCCCTCCGTTTCTCCCCAATTACACTCTCCTGAGCCTATGCAGGTCGACCAGACCAAGATGGTCAAAACCCGTCAGGACTTACGCCGTGCCGAGGGGAGTTGCTTCTACTGTGGCAGTAAGGAGCACCGGATTCGTACCTGTCCGGAGAGGTCGGGAAACGCCTGTGTCTAGGTTCGCTCAGAGAGGTCGACCTAGACAAGGAGAAAGCCTCTCCATCTCTGCTGCTGTCAGTCTCAATTCTCTGTGGGGAGAATCGTTATTTTGAACTAGCCCAACTTGACTCTGGAGCAGCCGGGAATCTTATGTCACAGTCCCTGGTAGAAAAATACCGCATTCCCACCAAACCTCTGGTTGTACCATTATCTGTCGCTGCTGTGGATGGGGGTCTTTTACCACGCCCCATCCAACTCATCACCGAACCCATAACTCTGCAAGTGGGAATGCTGCATTCTGAGAGCATCTCTTTCATGTTCTGCCTGGACTCTCTCACGCCCTCTTACTAGGTCTACCTTGGCTCCAGAGACATGGACCCGTGCTTTGGTTCCTGTTCATCCCGTCCATCCTTCTCCTACACCAACTAATCTACCAGGGCTCCCGATTCCATATTGGTCATTCGCTGATGTCTTTAATAAAAGAGAGGCAGAGACATTACCTCCTCACAGACCATACGACTGTCCTATCGACCTGTTACCTGGTACTACGCCTCCCCGTGGGCGTATTTACCCACTGTCCGCTGCTGAGACCCGGTCGATGTCCGAATATATCGAGGAGAATTTGGCCAGGGGATTCATCCGGAAATCTACCTCTCCGGCGGGAGCAGGCTTCTTTTTCGTAAAAAAGAAGGACGGCTCTCTCCGTCCCTGTATAGATTATAGAGGACTTAACCAGATCACGGTGAAGAATAAGTATCCCCTTCCGCTCATTCCAGAATTATTTGATCGTTTGCGGGGGGCTAGAATCTTCACCAAACTGGACCTCCGTGGGGCGTACAACCTGGTCCGTATCCGTCAAGGGGATGAATGGAAGACTGCCTTCAACACCCGGGACGGCCACTATGAATATCTAGTGATGCCCTTTGGCCTCTGTAATGCTCCCGCCGTCTTTCAAGAATTGGTCAATGACATCTTCCGGGACCTTCTCTATTCCTGCGTAGTGGTGTACCTGGACGACATCTTGGTCTTCTCTCCGGATCTTCAGACTCACCGGAGGGACGTTCGTCAGGTTCTGCTCAGGCTCAGGCAGAATCACCTCTTCGCTAAATACGAGAAGTGCCTCTTTGAGCAAACCTCGCTTCTGTTTTTGGGCTACATTATTTCTCAGACCGGTCTACGAATGGATCCAGAGAAATTGTCTGCCATCGAGAAATGGCCCCGACCGGAGGGATTGAAGGCCATTCAGCGGTTTCTGGGCTTTGCTAACTATTACCGTCTCTTCATACCGCACTCTCTTCCCGGACTGCCCCAATTTCCGCGCTCACCCGTAAGGGCACTAACCCCAAGGAGTGGACGTCCGAAGCAGAGGAGGCCTTTCTTTCCTTAAAACAGGCTTTCTCTTCCGCCTCGGTGCTTCATCGCCCGGATGGCAACAAACAGTTCTTCCTGGAGGTTGACGCTTCCTCCTCTGGAGCCGGAGCGGTACTTACTCAGAAATCATCTTCCGGGAGGATGGTAACTTGCGGCTTCTTCTCCAAACTCTTCTCCTCTTCTGAGCGCAATTATTCCATAGGAGACCGAGAGTTATTGGCCATCAAACTGGCATTGGAGGAGTGGCGTTACCTACTCGAGGGGGCTCTTCATCCGGTAATTATTTACACTGACCACAAAAACTTGGCTTACCTCCAGCATGCCCAGAGGCTTAACCCGCGCCAAGCCCGGTGGTCCTTGTTTTTTGCTCGCTTTGATTTTGTTCTACATTTTCGCCCGGCTGACAAAAACATCAAGGCGGACGCCTTGTCCCGATCCTTCCTGGTGTCGGATCTCGAGGAGGAACCTAAACATATCATCGATCCTGCCAGAGTCATGCAGGTGGCGCCCGTGAGTCTAAACCGTCTCCCTCCCGGTAAGACGTTCGTATCGGTAACCGATCGGGAGAGAATCCTACACTGGGGTCATTCGTCTAAACTAGCTGGCCACGCCGGTCAGAGAAAGACCCTCCAACTTATTTCTCGGCATTACTGGTGGCCTACCCTGCACAAGGACGTAATAGATTTTGTTGCTACCTGTGCCTCCTGTGGCCGCAACAAAGTTCCGAGACACCTGCCTGCCGGTCGCCTTCTTCCGCTTCCTGTACCCACTGCCCCCTGGCAGCATATAGCCATGGACTTCATTACGGATCTCCCTGTCTCTGCTGGTTATACGGTCATTTGGGTGGTCGCTGACCGCTTTTCCAAGATGGCTCACTTTATTCCCCTGCCAGGCCTTCCGTCTGCACCCGAGCTGGCTAAAGACTTTATCCACCACATTTTCCGACTTCATGGCCTGCCCCGTCACATCGTGTCGGATCGAGGGTACAGTTCACCTCACGTTTCTGGAGAGCCACTTGTAAATTATTAGACGTCACCCTGGACTTCTCCTCCGCTTACCACCCACAGTCCAATGGTCAAGTGGAGCGGATCAACCAGATCCTGACCAGTTATCTCCGGCACTTTGTTAATGCCCACCATTCTGACTGGGTGGATCTCCTGCCATGGGCCGAATTTTCTTACAATAATCACGAGAGCGAATCTTCCTCCAAATCCCCGTTTTTTGTAGTCTTCGGTCAGCATCCTCGGGTCCCTTTTCCCGTCTCCACCTCAGCGGACAATCCGGCTGCAGAATCCCTTGTTAACAAATTTTCCGCCATATGGGAGAGTACCCGGTCCGCACTTCTTCTGTCATCCGAGCGTATGAAAAGACATGCTGACAAAAAACGTCTGGATCCTCCTCAATTCCGTCCTGGGGATAAGGTCTGGCTCTCGTCCAAGTATGTTCGGCTCAAGATTTCTTCCTATAAGTTAGGTCCTCGGTTCATCGGTCCTCTGGAAGTCATCAGTCAGATCAACCCGGTGGCCTATAAATTGAAACTCCCGGCCAACTTGCGGATCCCTAACTCCTTCCATGTATCTCTCCTTAAACCGGTGGTACTTAACTCTTTTTCCAAGTCTACAGGCACGCCTCCTGCTCCAGTTTCAGCTGAAAACGAATTTGAGGTAGAGAATATTCTGGCCACCAAAAGGGTAAGAGGGAAGACCTATTTTTTGGTGGATTGGAAGGGGTTTGGTCCTGAGGAGAGAACGTGGGAGCGCGGGAAAACATCCATGCCCCTCTCCTACTAGCTAAATTTCTCTCTGGCCTAAAAAAGGGGGACCTAAAGGGGGGGGTACTGTAGCGCCGGCGTCCCTGCCCTCTGCCAGGCAGGGACGCTGTTCCCCTCACCCTCTGCTCCGAGTCCGGCGTCCTCCTTCCGCTCTGCTGGCAGCGCGCGCTCCTTTCCTGCCACTGTGCTTAGGGCGCGCGCGTGCGCTACCCTCCCTCTTAAAGGGGCCGCGCGCGTCGTCCTAAGGAGTCCCCGGCCAATGGCCGGAGGACTTCACCTTACATAAGGCACTTCCTCCAAAATGGAGGTGCCTGAGCAATGTTGTTGCACTGTTCACTACTCTGCTTCAGTCCTTAGGGTCCATTGCCAGATACCTGTCTGATTCCTGCCAGGTTGCTGTCTATTACCTGCCTGCTAGCCTACTTGGAGGCTCTGCCGTCACGTGCTGTGATCTTCTGCTATTCCAGTGACTCTCGCCCGCTCACCTGGGAGCGCTCATCTGTTATCTTCCTGCTAGCCTACCGGGAGGCTCAGCCATCACAGGTCGTATCTACCTTCATCCAGAGACTGCCCCGGTCACTTGCCGTGACCTCCTGCCCGCTCATCCAGAGACTGCCCCGGTCACTTGCCGTGACTTCCTGCCCGCTCATCCAGAGACTGCCCCGATCACTTGCCGTGACCTCCTGCCCGCTCATCCAGAGACTGCCCCGGTCACTTGCCGTGACTTCCTGCCCGCTCATCCAGAGACTTCCCCGATCACTTGCCGTGACCTCCTGCCCGCTCATCCAGAGACTGCCCCGGTCACTTGCCGTGACCTCCTGCCCGCTCATCCAGAGACTTCCCCGGTCACTTGCCGTGACCTCCTGCCCGTTCATCCAGAGACTACCCCGGTTATCTGCTGTGACTACCTGCCTGTCCACCCTGGTCGCCACCCGCTCCCTTACAAGGACCGCCCCTTTGTATAGTAGCTCAGAGGTTCCGCCTCCCAGACCCGTTACAGTTAAGCTAAGAACCTCATGTTCAGTAATATATATTTGAGCCTAGCGGCATTAGATCAACGTCTAAATTTTTGGAGATGCAGTTGATGCTCTTTTTTCTGTTGATGTATTAAAGTCTATGTAACTTCAGACATCTGAATCCTCATAGCGCACACTGTGAGGATTCTCCGGTGCCAGCACTGGAAGCGGCCGTCATGTGACCACAAGTATGCGATTTTCACACCTCCGGCCACTTTCCGACTTATTGTACTCAGCTTTCACTTGTATTGAGTGCGGCTGTGCATGTCTAGTTAGCAGGTGACCACATACGATACGATACGATACACTTTATTGATCCTGGGGGGAAATTACAGTATTACAGCAGCAATACAAACAGCAGTACATAAAATATTAGGACACAAATCTTGCACAGGTGTACCAACATTACATAATAAATAAAAGTGTGTAGTTCAGGTGTATATAAGACAATGTTAATTGGCATTAGTACACCAGCCATCAGTCATTATTTTCTGCCACCCTTAGGAAATTATTATACATCCCCATAGCAGTAGGTACAAACGATTTCCGATTTCACATGTCTGCAAATAACGTAGTTTTTGGGTATAAGACTCACTTTCCCCCTCAAAATTCGGGAGGAAAATGAGTGTGCATCTTATAGTCAGAATGTACATGTAGATGGGGTTAAGCAGCACCGCAGGAGCTGGGAACCGGCGTAGGTCGAGCGGCATTGCAGGAGCTGGGAGCCGCCGGCGGTGGAGCGGCATTGCAGGAGCTGGGAGCCGCCGGCGGTAGAGCGGCATTTCAGGAACTGGGAGCCGCTGGCGGTGGAGTGGCATTGCAGAAGTTGGGAGCCACTGGCGGTGGAGCGGCACTACAGGAACTGGGAGCTGCCGGCGATGGAGCAGCATTGCAGGAGCTGGTAGCCACTGGCGGAAGAGGGGCATTGCAGGAGGTCTGTCAGCGCTGCCGCTATGAATATACTGCGGTAACGCTAGACAGGAAGTAGGCGTTCTCCCATCAAGTCATGTGCTGCAGTGATGTATTACAGAGGCCAGAGCAGCACAGAACTGTACACCGTGCAGTTATTCCAGCCCTGTCTCTTCATTTACTATAGTCTCGGCAGCTCGTGATCTGGATGGGAGAGCGCATTCTTCCTGTCCAGCGTGGCCACAGAGCGAATCGCAGTGACATACGGTAATTTGTATTAAAAGTTAAAAAAAAAAGTACAAGTGAAAGCACTGTCACTACTGTGGCAAACTATACCTCCCAGCATGCTACAGGAGCTGCAGGCCATTGTCAAGAACAGCACACACGGAGGCCCGAGGGATCACGGCTTAGGATCCCACCGCTGCCACCAATATGTCAGGATGCAGGGATTTATACTTATCCCACTTCCCAGTTCCGCTTAGGAACTTGCAGCTCTCCGGCGCCCCCCTTACCCTCAGGTCAGTCAGGGAACTGCACCTAGGATAATTAGTCGCCGGACGGGCCGCTTGGATGTGTACTGGCTATTGGACACGCTACAGTGAGGGAATTATAACTACTCCTAGCCGCAGCCAGGCAATACACTTCTAAAACCCGCTCCATCACTGCCAACGCTGTTGTGAACGTATTGGAGACAACTTCGGAGCTGAGACTCCCTCTGGTGGTTGCTGAGGGTTTTGAACCTATGTTAAACAGCAAGAGTTCTCCACCTGCAATGGATGAATGGTTATCAGGGGGGACGGACTGGCCTGATATAAGTGAGCTGGCCTCCCATGATCCTCGCCGGTGATCAATTGTTACTTCCTGTTTTAGGTTGGAATTCAGCTTGCTTTTCTGCTGTCTCCTGCTATCATTCAGATAAGTTACTTTTCTGTTTTTTTTTCTGTGGTTTGATTTCTCTTGGTTTTGCTGCCTTGCTTTTGAGTTCATCCAGGTCCCCTTTGGGGGCTTGTGCTGGTCTCTGTTCTCTTTTTGTATTTGCACTTGTGCTCAGTTCCTGTGATATTTTACTGCTGGGTAGCTGCGTTTTCACACCAGAGATCTGATATAGGTGGTCGAGACCGTGTGGTATCAGCATTTTTGGAATCAGAAGTGTTGGAATTTTTCATAGGGTTTTGTTGGGTTGCAGACAGTATTCTCTCCTGTGCTATCCTATCTAGACAGTTTTGGGCCCCAGCGTTTGCTCATTCTATTTTCTGTTTGTGTTCGTGTTTTCATCTTGTCTAACCGCCATTATATGTTTGGGGGCTTCCTAATACTTTGGGGCTCTACTCCGGGCAGTTAGCTTTCCTCTTTCCATCTACAGGGGTAGCTAATCTCTCCGGCTGTGACAAGGCGTCTAGGGCAACGTAGGAACGTCTCACGGCTGCTTCTAGTTGTGCGGTTAGTTTAGGGGTCTGCAACTTATTAGATACCAACCTCTCTGGTGTTTGGCTGCCTTTGCGGTTTTTTGCCCTCCTCAGCTACCAAAACATAACACAGCGGTACCCGAAAGCCTAGCACACACACACTCGCTAGCTGCCACCAGCCTCTGGGTCTAGAATGTGGGGCAGAGGCCACCCCAATTTAGTAGCGTAGTATACGTCAGGCATGTGCAAATTCGTTATAGTGCATAGAGAAACGAACTAGTAATTTTATATTTTTACTCCAAAAAAGTTAGGCAGTGTTTATAGAGATTTAAAAAAAGGTTTTACAAAAATGAGACAATTAAAAATATGTACAATACGGTTACAAAATAAAAGGGGTTAACATAAGGAAGAGATCAACTTACAGTTACTTAGATCATTGTAGGCAAGTCATGCGGTGGGGGGATGGGCGACACGTCACAATGCATCACAGACGTGCTATGCATCTGGTGTCCAGGACCAAACTGAGGCAAAATTACCTGGCCCTGCCTTATACACTGTGTGCAGAATTATTAGGCAAATGAGTATTTTGATCACATCATCCTTTATATACATGTTGTCCTACTCCAAGCTGTATAGGCTTGAAAGCCAACTGTCAATTATGTAAATCAGGTGATTTGCATCTCTGTAATGAGGAGGGGTGTGGTCTAATGACATCAACACCCTATATAAGGTGTGCTTAATTATTAGGCAACTTCCTTTCCTTTGGCAAAATGGGTCAGAAGAGAGATTTGACGGACTCTGAAAAGTCAAAAATTGTGAGATGTCTTGCAGAAGGATGCAACATTCTTGAAATTGCAAAACTTTTGAAGCGTAACAATCAAGCGTTTCATGGCAAATAGCCAACAGGGTCGCAAGAAACTTGTTGATAAAAAAGGCGCAAAATAAGTGAGAAGCTGCCAAAATGCCATTTGCCACCAGTTTTGCCATGTTTCAGAGCTGCAACGTTACTGGAGTATCAAAAAGCACAAGGTGTGCCATACTCAGAGCCTTGGCCAAGGTAAGGAAGGCTGAAAAACTACCACGTTTGAACAAGAAACATAAGATAAAACGTCAAGACTGGGCCAAGAAATATCTTAAGACTGATTTTTCTAAGGTTTTATGGATTGATGAAATGAGAGTGACTCTTGATGGGCCAGATGGATGGGCCCGAGGCTGGATCAGTAAAGGGCAGAGAGCTCCACTCCGACTCAGACACCAGCAAGGTGGAGGGGGGGTACTGGTATGGGCTCGTATCATCAAAGTTGAACTTGTGGTACCTTTTCGGGTTGAGGATGGAGTGAAGCTCAACTCCCAGACCTACTGCCAGTTTCTGGAAGACAACTTCTTCAAGCAGTGGTACAGAATGAAGTCGGTATCGTTCAAGAAAAACATGATTTTCATGCAGTACAATGCTCCATCACATGCATCCAAATACTCCACAGCGTGACTGGCTAGTAAAGGTCTAAAAGAAGAAAAAATAACGACATGGCCCCCTTGTTCACCTGAACTGAACCCCATAGAGAACCTGTAGTCCCTCATAAAATGTGAGATCTACAGGGAGGGAAAACAGTACACCTCTCGGAACAGTGTCTGGGAGGCTGTGGTGGCTGCTGCACGTAATGTTGATTGTAAATAGCTCAAGCAACTGACAGAATCGATGGATGGAAAGCTTTTGAGTGTCATCGTAAAGAAAGGTGGCTATATTGGTCACTGATTTTTTTGTTTTTGAATGTCAGAAATGTTTATTTCTAAATTTTGTGTTATATTGGTTTACCTGGTGAAAATAAACAAGTGAGATGGGTATATATTTGGTTTTTATTAAGTTGCCTAATAATTCTGCACAGTAATAGTTACCTGCACACACAGATATCCTCCTAAGATAGCCAAATCTAAAAAAAAAACACGCCAACTTCCAAAAATATTAAGCTTTGATATTTATAAGTCTTTTGGGTTGATTGAGAACATAGTTGTTGTTCAATAATAAAAAGAATCCTCTCAAATACAACTTACCTAATAATTCTGCACACAGTGTAGACCTCTGGCCGTGACATTGTTAAAGGGGCTGAGTTACCAGGGTCCTGCCCTTGCCTCTGAGTTGTAATTTTGGTTCTGAAAACTTATAACAATCATAACTCAGAGATGGAGTCTCTTACAGCGATGCACAGTGTACCATTGTACTCCGCAAGACGTTAGCGTGCATTTAAGTCTAAACGCAGAGTGCCTGGGTGGATTGGCTAAGCAGGAATCTGTTTCTTGGGTTCTGCTGGTGCCAGCGCTTAGAAAATTCACTGATTACCGGTTTCACCGATGAATTGGCAGATATGAAAATTTCATACTTATAACATACACAGGGGCCAAGATATTTAATCTTGAATAACTATCATACAGCAAAGGAACAGACCATGTGGTTTCTAAACTGCTTTCAGCTGGCTTCTCAGTGGGGGCTAGCCACCTGGTATCAGATTACACAGAGTGTGTTGTGAGCTGGAGAGGAGGGGGGGAAGCCCACAGCCTGAGGCTACAAAACATAATGAATGTAGTAGTTGTGTGAAAAGTTCTAGAAAAGTATAAGGAATGGAGCTTTCATTCCAGGTTAGCGTCACAGTCATGTTGGGAGTTATAGTTCTCAAAAGCACTTGACATACCATAAATGTCATCTATGAGATCTTAAAGATATTAAAGGTGACAAGTCTGCTGATATGGGCTGTCCAATGCACAGGCAGCGTATATTAGCGTAACAAAGGGCTGCCTGTGCATTGGACAGCCCGTACTTTAAAAGCCACCTGGAGACTAGTCAGACAGGTGTGCCCCCAGCTGCTTCCCCCATCTCTGTCCCATTGATTGACAATTTTCTTTCTGCGTGCATGTACTTGAAGAAACCTGTCAGTGATTGGCAGCAGGAGGCGAAAAGCCAAAGTATGGTGTGTTTTTTTCTGAAACGCCATAGTATTTCAGAGTGAAGCATACCGTACCTAGCTTGGATCATAAGCCAGTGTCTGATACATGCTGTCTGTGGATTACAGTAGCATGTATCAGCTGTCAGGTTCCATTTATAGTGTTTATGGTACGTCTGCATTGAGAGGTGAGCAGCATTCACATGTGGACAGATGCTTGATTGGCAACTACGGTATCATGCAGTTGTCTTGGTAGGTTAGCTTTGATGGTAGGATGTCAGCACTCCTCACTTCCCAATCCAGAAGCAAATGGTGACAGAAAAACCCTTTTAACTCATCAAAAAATACAAGATTTCACCAATTTGTGCACACGCTTATTTTTTATCCCGCCGCATAAAAAAGCGATTGAAAAATCATAAGTACCGTATATACTCATGTATAAGCCAACCCGTGTATAAGCCGACCCCCTAATTTTGCCACAAAAAACTTGGAAAACTTATTGACTCGCGTATAAGCTGGGTGTATAAGTTGCCGTCCTGCTCTGTGCTCCCCATCCAGCTCTGTGCGCCCCCATTCTCCTCTGTTTTCCCCTCCTCCTGCTCCATTATCCTGTCCTGCTCGTGCTTTCCATCCTCCCCGTCCTGCTCCGTGCTCCCCATCCAGCTCTGCACTCCCCCATTCTCCTCTGTGCCCACCCCCGTCCTGCTCCGTGCTCTCCGTCCTCCCCGTTCTGTTCCGTGCTCTCCGTCCTCCCCTCCTCCTGCTCCGTGCTCTCCGTCCTACCCCCGTCCTGCTCCGTGCTCTCCGTCCTCCCCCCGTTCTGTTCTGTGCTCTCCGTCCTCCCCCCGTCCTGCTCCGTGCTCTCCATCCTCCCCCCGTCCTGCTCCGTGCTCTCTGTCCTCCCCAGTTCTGCTCCGTCCTCCCCCGTTCTGCTCCGTGCTCTCTGTCCTCCCCCATCCTGCTCCATGCTCCTTGTCCTCCTCCATGCTCCCCCCATCCTCCTCCATCATACTCACCCTCCCGTGCCATCGCTCAACGTCCCGGCTGGCAATCCTGCGTTCTACCCGGCTTCCTGCAGCTCTCCCGGCTTCCTGCAGCTCTCCAGCGCTGAGCGGTGACGTAATACCACGCATTAAGGCCATGAATATGGAGGCCACGTCCATATTACATGACCTTAATGAGCGGGTATTACGTCACCGCTCAGCGCTGGAGAGCTGCAGGAAGCCGGGGAGAGCTGCAGGAAGCCGGGGAGAACGCAGGATTGCAGGGACATTCAGCGATGGCACGGGGAGGGTGAGTATGATGTCCCAGCCACCGGCTCCTGCCGCCGCATCCCCTCCCCGCTGGTTTCTGCCCTATGACTCATGTATAAGCCGAGGGGGCATTTTCAGCACAAAAAAGGTGCTGAAAATCTCGACTTATACATGAGTATATACGGTACCTTACCACAAATTGGTACCATTAAAAACTCTAGCTTGTTTCAAAAAACTCTCACAACTAACGTACGGTAAACAGAAAAATTAACGTAGAGTTAGTGGTCAATTACGGTACTGGTATTACTGTATTTATTTTATTATGCATTGCCTACAGGATATTGCACTATTCTATTCCACAGAACTTTACAGACATTATCATCACTGTCCCCATTGGGGCTCACAATATCTCTATCTATATATGTTTGGAGTGTGGGAGGAAAGCGGAGAACCAAGAGGAAACCGACTCAAACACGGGGAGAATATACAAGCTCCTTGCAAATGTTGTCCTTGGTGAGTCGTTGTCCCATACAACAGTGTTGCACAAGCTGTGGCCCCCATCATAACAGTGTCAGTAGCAGGACAAAGTACCATACTGATACTGTAGTTCTGTATTTTCTGGTAGAAAGTTACGATAGTGTACCGTACTCTCCTGGAAAGATGTCAAAGCTGAAAAGGATTTCATAGTATGTAAAGTATGCCAAAGAACATGGGAACAGAGAAGTGGAGAGACACTTTGGGCCACCTCAAACTGACAAAATGATACGGGAATGGAGGAAACAGGAGAATCACCTGTAAAAAATGGACAAAGAGAAAAAATGTTTCCGTGGGCATGCTGCAAAATGGCCACAGTTAAAAGTGGATGTGAAAGAGTGGATCATTCGTCACAGGAACAATGGATATTCTGTATTTACAAAATGATCATATATGAAGCTAAACGTCTTGCTGCAGAGAAAAGCATTGAGGACTTCACTGTATCACCATCATGGTGCTATAGATTTATGAAGAGATGTGGCCTTGCTATGCGACAAAAATTTATACTGGAAGCAAGAAAGAAAAATGGATTCAAAATGACTCAGATTGGGAACATGGATGAAGTCCCGTTGACCTTCGATGTTCCATCAAACAAAACTGTTGATGTGAAAGGTGCCAAAACTATAGCCGTGAAGACCTCAGGGCATGAGAAAAAACATTACACAGTTGTGTTGTTCTGCTGTGCAGATGGCACCGAACTGCCACAACTGCTGATTTTTAAGAGAAAAACCATGCTAAAAGAGGCACTCCAAGAGGAGTCATTGTTCATGTTCATGACAAGGGATGGATGGACGAAAATGGCATGAAGATATGGATAGAAAAAGTGTGGTCAAAATGTCATGGAGGGCTTCTGAAAAAACCTGCTCTATTAGTGCTTGACAAGTTTAGGGCACATATAACTGAAGCCACAAAAAGGAGATTTAAAGAAGAGAAAACCCATCTCACCGTAATTCCAGGGGGCTTACCAGTCAGTTGCAACCTTTGGCTGTTTCCATCAACAAGCCATTTAACCCTTTTCTGCCATCAGATGTACTATTCCGTCCATGTGCCCTGGGATTTAATTCCCATGGACGTAATAGTACATCATATGCGATGGGAACGCAGCTGATCGCGGCCGGGTGTCAGCTGATTATCACAGCTGACACCCGGCACTATGTGCCAGGAGCGGTCACGGACCGCTCATGACACATTAACCCCAGCACACTGTGATCAAACAAAAGAAATTCATGAATTGCTTGTTTTTGCTCATTCTGCCTCCCAAAAATCGTAATAAAAAGCGATCAAAAAATGTCATGTGCCTGAAAATGGTACCAATAAAAACGTCAACTCCCACAAAAGATAATGACTCTGTGGGGAAGTGTCCTGGGTACAGCTCCAGTGGCGCCCCTGCATGGAAGTCTGAAACAACTCAGGAAAATGACCAAGTCCAAAGGACTCATTTTCAAAATCATGCCCAGGGCTCTGGAAGTGTCCTGGGTACAGCTCCTGTGGCGCCCCCTTCATGGAAGTCTGAAACAACTCAGGAAAATTACCAAGTCCAAAGGACTCTTTTTCAAAATCATACACAGAGCTCTGGAAGTGTCCTGGGTACGGCTCCTGTGGCGACCCCTGCATGGAATTCTGAAAAAACTCAGGAAAATGACAAAGTCCAAAGGACTCTTTTTCAAAATCATACCCAGGGCTCTGGAAGTGTCCTGGGTACAGTGCTGTTCCATTTGTCTGGTTATGTATTGTATTATTTCCATGCTGTGTATAATCTATTCTTTCATGCTCTCTGCTGTCACCTGGTGGCCCTTTCTGTGTGGCAGCCTGTAACTAATTAAAAGGCATCAGTTTTTGACCACTCCTGCTGGTCACACTTGCAGCCACACTTGGTGCTACTTCTTGCTGCACCTCGTTTCACCTGCATTTCTGGAGAAGTTACTGTATACCAATCATATGCTGTATGTCCAGATTTCCAAATAAACAAGTCTGGACTTCACAATCCCTGGTGTGCATCATCTCTCCGGATGCTGAACAGCACTGGTCCTGTCTGCTCTGCATGAGGAAGCGGAAGGTAGGAAAACTCTCCCTGCCCCATTCAACTTCACCTCCATTCGCCTCATGTGGGGACAGAACAGTCGAAAACTGCCTTGAAGCCGGCCAGAATTACCCTTATATCCCTCTCCTCGTGCCTGCGCTCTACCTGCTCACATACTCCAGCCATTCTCTGCTAATAAACTGCAGCATCACCCCAGACCACATTGTGCATGGAGACTCTCTGTATGTTATACTACATCGATGCAGATTTTTGGACTGGAAAACCCCTTGGGAATCTTACCAGGACGTCTTAACTAAGCTGCACTGCGATTTCCGGCCCCCAATTCAAAAGTTTAGTTCCTTAAAGAGACAGCGCACCTTAAATCAAAATGGCCGAAAAAACCCTGCACAGTCTCCCACTGCTGAAACAGAACAAATACAACCTGACACTGCCCATCATGAAGACCAGGAAGCAGAACCCACGCTTCCAGGAGACCAAGTCGTTCGACAAAAACGCTCTGTCAAACCAACCATAAAAGCTGTCGAAAATTATCACAATACGAAGGATGAGTACAATGACAACCTGGACGACCTATGGGAGCGAGTTACTCCGTCATGTCAAGCGTCCAATGCCACAAAGATGATGCAGTGAATTTACAGGATACTATAAGACGGCTAGAAACTGCCTATGGTAGATACAAGAGACTGTCCGCAAGGTATGCCGCCTTCCTAAAAGACTCTAATATTGACAAAGCCTCATCAGAGTTATGCAAAGTAGATTCCACAGACAGAGAAAGGAACACCGCCGTGCAAGACGCCAAAGATAAAGCGGAGCTCCGTATTGCTCATCTGCAAGAATCAAGATCCCACAGGTCAGGCTCATCCAGACGCTCTTATCGGTCGTACAAATCATCCTGCTCAAGAACTTCAGCCCTCAGCGACAGAATTCTAGAGGCCCGCTTAAATGCAGAGAGATCCAAACTAAGACATTCCTTTACAGAAAAGAAAGCAGAAGCAGAGACAGAAGCCAGGAAAGCAGGAGCAGAGGCAGAGGCAAAGAAAGCAGAGTCAGAAGCCAGGAAAGCAGGAGCAGAGGCAGAGGCAAAGAAAGCAGAGTCAGAAGCCAGGAAAGCAGGAGCAGAGGCAGAGGCAAAGAAAGCAGAAGCAGAGGCTCAAGCAAAGATTCTTCAAACACAAATGGAGGAAGAAATCGCGCTAGCCGAAGTAAAAATGCTTGAGCAAGAATTGAAGCAAAACATTGAACCGATTTGCCTACCACCACAGGAAGAAGACGACCCAGCTGTTTGTACCAGCGACTACGTGCAGAAACAGATATCTGCAGTGCACACCTTCTCCAGCGACGTTCAACCCAACATTGTGGAAACGCCCAAGTCGGCCCACCTTACGGTGCCAGTGGCACCAACAGCCTCCACAGAAACCCAAGACCAACGCCATAATTCGTCCCCTCAGGAGCAGGCATCACCGCAAGACGACCACAAGGCGCACTCCAGCCCGCCTCCACAGTTCAAGCAGCAGTCATCAGAATATACAGAGATTAAGCCACCACAGCTCAACCTGCAGCAACATCATTCTACCGGGAACAATTCACCCATCCACGCCACATAGCCTTTACGCCCAAGGGGCACCACAAGCTAGCACGGTAACAAGGAGTGAAGGATCAGAAATGTCCGAGTTTGCCAGGTTCATGGTGAGCAGAGAGCTAATCAACACCAGTCTCTCAAAATTCGACGACCATGCAGAGAACTACAGAGCCTGGAAAGCAACCTTCAAGGCTGCCATTGCTGACCTCAACCTATCCGCGGAGCAGGAGCTCGACCTCCTGGTGAAATGGTTGGGTCCTGAATCCACAATCCGTATCAAGAGTCTTAGGACCGTCTATGTGGGACAAGCTGAAGCAGGTCTTGCTGCTGCCTGGCAGAGACTCGAAAGAACCTACGGCAGCGCTGAAGCCATAGAAAAGTCCCTATTTAAGAGACTGCAGAATGTTCCAAGGATCAATCTTAAGGAAGCCCACAAACTTCTGGATTTAAGTGATCTGCTTATGGAGCTGGAACTTGCGAAAAGAGACCCCCGTCTGTCTGGACTGTGCTACCTGGACACTGCCCATGGGGTGAACCCAATCGTCTCAAAGTTGCTACATAGTCTGCAAGAGAAGTGGGCAGTGTGCGTCTCCAGGTACAAAAGGTCACATGATGTCACCTTTCCCCGTTCATTCAGTTCTGCAAGTTTGTCGATGAACAGGCCCAAATGAGGATTGACCCTAGTCTAGACTTCCTGGAGTCCAACACTGCAGCTCCAGCAACATCCTCATCGAGGTATGAAAGCATCACACACAGACGCAAGGACTTGAGGAACAGTGTAAGTGTCAGGAAGACTAACCTGCCACCTACTGCAGTACCCGCTGATAAGCAGTACACTATTCCGTTGAGGGATAAATCTTTCAATCGTGAGTGTCCCATTCACAAAAAACCACACTCATTGAACAAATGTAGAGGCTTCAGGTCCAAAACCATGCAGGAGTGCAAGAAAATCCTCAGCGAACTTGGGGTATGTTTCAAGTGCTGCGCCTCATTAGAACACATGGCCAAGGACTGTAAATCTACCATTAAGTGTGAAGAGTGTCATAGCGACAAACACCCATCAGCCTTGCATCCAACCTCAGCCACCAGTAATCCAGTAGTCGCAGTGACCCCTAGTCCAGCAGCAAGCCATGGCGGGGAGCCACAGAACCACGACAAGTCTACCATGGCTGTCTCCTGCTCATGCTCAGAGGTATGTGGGGAGAACCGAAGTGCTAAATGCTGTGCCAGGATATGCCTGATCATAGTTTATCCGGAAGGGCATCCAGAGAAGGCAGTAAAAATGTATGCCATCATTGACGATCAGAGCAATCGATCACTAGCTGGACCTAAGTTCTTTGAAGCCTTTGGTATCAAGGGACCAGCAACACCTTACACTCTGAATACCTGCTTGGGTCGCATAGAGACTAGCGGTAGAAGGGCACAAGGTTTTATTGCTTACCCTATCAACGGAGGCATAGAAATACCCCTACCTACATTAATCGAATGCGATCAAATACTCGACCAAAGGGATGAAATCCCTACCCCGGAAGCTGCGTTCCACCATCCACACTTAAGGCACTTAACCAGCGTTATACCACCTATGGACACAGACGCTGAAATCTTACTTCTGCTCGGCAGAGACAATTTAAGGATACATAAAGTCCGCCAACAGTGTAATGGTACTGACTATGCCCCCTATGCCCAGAAACTCGACTTGGGGAGGGTAGTCATAGGAAATGTATGCCTGGACCGAACAAGAGTCAATTCCTTTAAGACCTACGTACGCCGGGATAGACGCACTACTTTCTGCAAACCATGCCCTTTTCACTACGAGATGAAAGAGAAGCCTCCAGATCCCGTACAGCTGCCTGATGTCATCCCTTCTCCTTATGCAGATGACTTGGGAAGATCAGTGTTTCGTACCACTAAGGATGACAACAAAGTAGCCCCGTCAATGGAAGACAAGGAATTTGTCAAGATAATGGACAATGAGTTCCTTAAGGACGAGACTAATCATTGGGTTTTTCCCCTACCCTTCAGAGCTACCAGGGTAAGGCTCCCGAACAACCGTGAACAAGCGTTGTCCAGATTCAACTCTCTCCAGCGCACACTAAGCAACAAACCAGAGATGAAAGAGCACATTGTCACCTTTATGGGCAAAATATTCCATAATAACCATGCCGATCCAGCTCCACCCTTAAAGGAAAACGAGGAGTGCTGGTACCTACCCTCATTCAGAGTATATCACCCACGAAAGCCTAAGCAAATTAGAGTTGTCTTTGATTCAAACGCCAAACATCAAGGCATATCTCTCAACGATGTCCTCCTCACGGGCCCTAATCTAACAAACAACCTAGTAGGCTTGTTGATGAGGTTCAGGAAAGAGTCCATTGCCATCACTGCCGACATTGAACAAATGTTCCATTGTTTCATAGTCAGAGAGGATCACAGGAATTTTCTCAGGTTCTTGTGGCACAAGGACAACGACCCCAGCAAAGAGATGGTGGAGTATCGCATGAGGGTGCACGTATTCGGGAACAGCCCTTCGCCCGCTGTGGCAACCTATGGCCTGCGGAGAACTGCACTGGAAGGAGAGTCCGAATATGGAACAGACGCCAGAGACTTTGTAGAAAAAGACTTCTATGTAGATGATGGACTGAAATCTCTACCCACAGAAGAAGCAGCGATTGACCTGCGTAAGAGGACCCAAGGTATGCTGTACCGAGCCCAGCTTAGACTGCACAAAATTGCTTCAAACAGCCCAGCTGTCATGAGAGCCTTTGAGTCAAGTGACCACGCACCAGGATTCAAGGACATAGACCTGGGACCAGACCGTCCGCCTGTGCAGAGAAGCTTAGGCCTGAGGTGGAACCTGTCAGCTGACACCTTCGGGTTTCAAATCAACTGTGCAGACAAACCATTCACTAAACGTGGTGTCCTGTCAGTGGTGAACAGCTTATACGATCCACTGGGATTCGTTACACCAATTACCATACAAGGTAAATCCCTTCTGAGACAGCTTTCTGAAACCATCAAAGACTGGGATGCCCCACTCCCTACTGATAAGGAACCAAAATGGGAAACCTGGAAGCAGTCCTTGTGTGCCTTGGATGAAATCCACATACCGAGATGCTACGCCAGAACCACACTTGCCGCTAGCACTAGGACAGAACTCCATGTGTTCTCTGATGCATCCACGGAGGCCATTGCAGCCGTTGCCTATCTGAAGGTGACGGGATCCGACAATCAAGATCACGTTGGGTTCATCTTCAGCAAGGCTAAGTTGGCTCCCAAGCCTGACCACACCATTCCCAGGCTCGAACTCTGTGGGACTGTGCTTGCGGTAGAACTCTCAGACTTTATACAGCATGAGCTGGACACCAACATAGATGACGTACAATACTACACTGACAGTAAGGTTGTCTTAGGTTACATCCACAACCAAACAAGGCGCTTCTACATGTACGTCAGTAACCGCATCGAGAGAATAAGGAGGTCTTCCAAGCCTGAGCAGTGGCACTATATCCCATCTGAGCTTAATCCAGCGGACCATGCCACTAGACCTATGTCTATAAGTTCTTTTGCTAACTCTTCTTGGCTTTCAGGTCCGAAGTTTCTGTTGGAACAGAAAGGAAGTGAACGTGTCCAGGAAGACTTCAGCATTCAGGACCTGGATAATGATCCAGAAGTCCGCTCCAAGGTCAGTGCTCTGGCCACGAACACTAGACCAACCTCCAGCCTCGGTTGCCAGCGCTTCGAACGCTTCTCCAACTGGATGAAACTCGTCAAGACCATCGCAAGGTTAGTCCACATTGCGAGATCTTATCACGAGACTCACATGGAGACAAAGACTGTCATGGTTGGCACATCTGCCATACACCGCTCTCTGCTGAGGACATTTCTCACTGTGAGTCTCTTATAATACATTATGTCCAGCAGAGCGAATTCAATACTGAATGGGAATGCTTAAACCACAAATAACAGATCCCTCCAAAAAGCTCCATTGCTCATTTAAATCCAATAATGGACAGCTTTGGTTTGCTGAGAGTCGGTGGTCGATTAGATCGAGCCGAGCTAGGGGTTTCAGAGCAACATCCTTGCATCATTCCCAGTAAACATCATATCACCGATCTACGGATCCGGCATTTTCACGAAAAGACCGAACACCAAGGCAGGCAGATCACAGAGGGCATGTTACGGTCTGCAGGGCTTTGGATTATAGGTATGAAAAGACGTGTAGCGGGATTACTACATCGCTGTGTGCAATGTCGCAAAACCAGAGGCAAACAGGTACATCAACAAATAGCCGACCTGCCTTTTGACAGACTGAGCGCTGAACCGCCTTTCACTTACGTTGGCCTAGATGTCTTTGGGCCATGGATGGTATCTGCACGCAGAACTCGAGGTGGCCACGCCAACAGCAAACGATGGGCCGTACTATTCACTTGCATGAGTGTCCGTGCCGTTCACATAGAAGTGATAGAATCTATGGACACATCAAGCCTGATCAACGCTCTTCGGCGGTTTCTAGCGATCAGAGGACCGGCGAAACAGTTGAGGTCCGACCGCTGAAGCTACTTCATTGGTGCATGTCGAGAGCTGCATATTGACATCAAGCCAATTCAGGAACAACTGGCAGAAAGAGGTTGCACATGGATCTTCAATCCTCCGCATAGTTCTCACATGGGAGGTTCCTGGGAAAGGATGATCGGGATCTCACGCAACATCTTGAACTCCATGCTTATGGACACAAACTCTTCAAGACTTACGCATGAGACCTTGGTTACTCTTCTAGCTGAAGTTTCTGCCATAATCAACTCAAGACCTCTTGTCCCAGTGTCAATGGACCCCGAAATGCCGACCATTCTTACGCCAGCCACTCTGCTTACCCAAAAGACTGGGTATCCGCTAACAGTTAGTGGAGAGTTTACTCACGCAAACTGCTACCAAAAGCAGTGGAAACGCGTACAGTACCTCGCCAATTACTTCTGGAACAGGTGGAGAAAGGAGTATCTCGTGGTTCTGCAAGGAAGAAGGAAATGGCGACAAAGTAAACCGAACTTGAAAGAGGGCGACATCGTGTTAATGAAGGAGCAACAAGTTCAGAGGATTGACTGGCCTATGTGAATCATTACAAAGACATTCCCTAGTCAAGACAGTAAGGTCCGTAAGGTGGAGCTGAAGGTCCTTAGGAAAGGGAAGCCTAAAACATTTCAGAGGCCAATCCACGAGCTCGTGTTGATACTACCGATCAAGGACATTCCGGTAGGATGAAAGATGAGCAGAACACTGCCCCTGTACTTCGTCCATTGGATTACTGTTGGGTCGGAGATAGTTTGGCCTAGTGCGGCTTCTCTGTTCTGAAGATGGGTTTCCTTTGGATTACCTCAGGAACTGACTTAAAGACGTTCATTTACCTCGTTTCGAAGTTATTATTGCATTTCATGCATGTTTATGTGTTTGTTTTTTCTAGGTTGTTGGACGTCATTTCAAATGCACTAGTATAGTGAAATCCCTTACGGAATTTCAGACGGGGCGTGTGCTGTTCCATTTGTCTGGTTATGTATTGTATTATTTCATGCTGTGTATAATCTATTCTTTCATGCTCTCTGCTGTCACCTGGTGGCCCTTTCTGTGTGGCAGCCTGTAACTAATTAATTCTGGTATACATGCCTTTCACTTCCTGTGCTGAGGTCACTGCTTCTTCTTCCTGTTAGCAGCCATTTGCTCGTTAGTTCTTTATGGGAGAGACACCCTTTGCACCGAGCTGTGAAAGGCATCAGTTTTCGACCACTCACTCCTGCTGGTCACACTTGCAGCCACACTTGGTGCTACATCTTGCTGCTCCTCGTTTCTCCTGCATTTCTGGAGAAGTTACTGTATGCCAATCATATGCTGTATGTCCAGATTTCCAAATAAACAAGTCTGGACTTCACAATCCCTGGTGTGAATCATCTCTCCGGACGCTGAACAGCACTGGTCCTGTCTGCTCTGCATGAGTAAACGGAAGGTAGGAAAACTCTCCCTGCCCCATTCAACTTCACCTCCATTCGCCTCATGTGGGGACAGAACAGGTACGGCTCCTGTGGCGCCCCTGCATGGAAGTCTGAAAAAACTCAGGAATATGACTAAGTCCAAAGGACTCTTTTTCAAAATCATACACAGGGCTCTGGAAGTGTCCTGGGTACGGCTCCTATGGCGCCCCCTGCATGGAAGTCTGAAAATACTCAGGAAAATGACTAAGTTGAAAGGATTTTTTTTCAAAATCACACCCAGGGCTCTGGAAGTGTCCTGGGTACAGCTCCTGTGGTGCCCCCTGCATGGAAGTCTGAAACAACTCAGGAAAATGATTAAAGGTACTGCCACACTAAGCGATCACACTAGCGATCACGACAACGACGCAAGTGTGTAGCCCAGCTGCGCTTGGAGCCACATTTACCCAGGAGGATGCACCGAAGGTAAACTCACACGCACCTGATATTCATTCACAGCTCCACCAATCCAGAGAAACCACCAGAGGGAGCCCTTGAAGAGTATGTATATATATATATATATAT
Source organism: Oophaga sylvatica (assembly GCA_033576555.1). NCBI lineage: Eukaryota > Metazoa > Chordata > Amphibia > Anura > Dendrobatidae > Oophaga > Oophaga sylvatica. Next base: position 44,298 of record JARQOD010002856.1, on the reverse strand, counting down.
AAGGACGGTGGAGCCACAGCAGTTAGTCTGAGTTGGAGATTAGTTGATTAGCCGGAGGGCTTTGAGAGGTTAGTCTGAGTCTAGACAGCAGACAGATCAGATTACCTCAGAACGTTGAAAGACTGTTTGTTCCCTTGGAGCATGGAAAGTTAGCTCTTGAAGTGTGCACAGATCAGTTAGACGGAAGGTCCTGATAGCTGCTTCAGACAGGGCATTAGAAGGAGAAGAAGGAAAGGGAACAGCAGTGGTTGAAAGACTGAAGACTACAGCTTGAGCTTAGTTCACTGTGTGGAGGCCAGTAATAGTGGAGGAAGATAGCCACTTCAGCCTGGTCAGAACTGAGTCAACTGAGTGTAGTTTCAGTGAGCAAGCGTGCCGACGCTTTGAGAGCAGTGAAGAGAAAAGAAGAATCAGCTATCTATTGCTAGTGTGCTTATGTTAAGGGTCAGAGTAGGACGAAAGGCGAGTGGAAGGGAAAAGAGAGTGACAGAGGTTGAAACAGCATTGATTGCTTACCCCTACTCTGAACAACCTTACACCGGGTCCGAGCTTGCTACCATCTACACGACTAGTAGGAGATACCGGAGACCCTGTGGGACTTCAAGTCGCAGGGGCCCACAAGTGCTGATACGTAACCGGGGTCAGGAAGAACGGGAGTCTGGTCAGCGCAACCATTAGAGACTGAGTTCTATCCAAGAAAAGGTTCCACCACAAGGTCAGCCGGGTGTATAATTGAAGACAGAGTTAGACTTCGTTTCATACAGGTCAGAAACTCACACATACAGGAGTACGGAGGCCCTACACCTACTCAGTGGGATTACTGGACATGCATCCTCCACCCTGCCAGCTTCCCGGGACGTGCCTGCAACTACCATCAGTAAAGGTACAGAAAGAGACTTTCATGTGTGTGTCTGCCTTATTGCTCCTGCGGCTGAATACCCCTTCTCCATCCTGCACCCCAACACCGCCATATACCCTGAGGGACCCAGTCTTGCCTGTGGAAGACTTAACACCTTGCTGCCCAGTAACAACCCCTCAGAGGATCTACCCTGCAGCGCTGGTCACCCTGACCAGGTACCACAGGTGGCGTCACAAACAAACTGTACATACTTTAATCCCCTGTAAATATCCCCCCCTTTAAAGTGAGCGCCCAGGGCCACGGACCGAGCTGTGCTACCCGTGACATCCCCCATTGAAGTGAACGGGCTCGGTGCCGAGTACCCCACAGGCCCTGGCTGAGCGACTCATCTATTTTGGCGTCACGAACAGGATCCGAAGCTCGCTATATGTGAGTCCTGTGTGCCTGAATGGACTGTTTTTGTGCAAAAGACTGTGGTTGCTGTTTGTGATTTTGGCGCCATTTGCCGCCATTCTATTGCCATGTTCGTGCCCTGAGGCGCTGGTGAAGAAGAGGGGCGTGTATTCGTGGGCGTACCCCCCTGTGGCGCGAAAGTTATGGCCGTCCTATCCAAGTGCTTCTACAATGTTAGATCATGCCCCACTGCAAAGGAGATCCGCCTCCTCTTCATCCTCAGTGCAAGGAAGAGAAAGCGAAAGTCCCGCCTCCACGGAAAAGACCAGAGCATTCCAGATGGAAAACACAGTCTGGCCTGGAGTGAGATGGCTGAAGGACAGGAGTCGCTGTGTGGGGGAATGGCGGTGCGCAGACCCCGTTCCCCTGAAGAGGCGCAGCCTGTGCCCGAACCATCCCCAGGTCGGGAGAGCGATGGAGAGCCCTATCGTATGGAGGAGGTGGATGCGGCGCTGCAAGATCTGGCCCGACACCACGCAGAGATGGAGGCGATGGAGCGGAGCTGGCGTGCCCTGAAACTGCGGCTGCAGTGGGACCAGCTGCTCTCCCCCCTGGATGAGCAACTGCCACCCGCGCCACCACTGGAACCAGCGGCTGAGGAGGAACCGGAGGCCGGCCCGGAAGAGCTGTACCTGACCCCGCCGAGGACGCAGTGGGAGGAGAGGAGGCTAAAGAGGCCCTGCCCGGACCGGAACGCCAGCCAGGCATGAAACCAGAGGCCGCAGCGGTAGCAGCGGAATGCAGTCCCCCGGTAGGGACGACGGAAGGAATCCTGCCCGATGCAATGGAAATCGACTGGGAGGAAATGGAGCTCCTGGACGACGTGGAGTACGCCGCCCAGAAGGAGAACGAATGGAGACGCCATGAGCAGGAGGAGCGGCAGCAGCGGGAGCAGCGTGAGGCACAGCGGCTTCGCCAGAGGTACCGGGAGCAGGATCTTGCGGGCAAGGAGATCGTCCGGCGAGATAAAGGTACGCTCCGGGAACCGCGGCGCCAGGGGGCAATACGGGACTTCAATCTCCAGGGGGGCTGGGGGTTCATCCACGAACCCGGCCTATACCAGGAAGTCTTCGTAAACCGGAGGGATGTGGAATCTCACCTGCCTGAGGGGCACCCAAACAGGGACCTGCTGATAGGGGATGTAGTCACCTACACGCGGCATTGGGGGCTTAAAGGGTGGTATGCCCTGAACGTCTCCAGGGTCAGCGCCCCAGTCCCTGAAGCAGGAAACGCACCCCGTATCTCTGTGTCCCAGGCCACAGCCACCCCGGCGCCAGTCCGCGCACCTGCGTCATCTTCTGAAACGCTGCAGAGCGCAGCGACTGCTAGCGCGCCCCCTGCTGAGCAAAGTCTGTACAACCTGCAGAGCCTAAGCTTAAGAGAGGGAAGAAAATTGAAATGAGAACTGTGGCTACCCAGACACTGGTAGCAGGACATGATCTTATGGTGTTACGATTCAGAACCCACAGTGTGCTTCCAGCCCCAGGTATGGAAGATGCTGCAATGTTTTCTGATGAAGACCAGTAGGACCCGGACAGGGTTTACTGCACTGTAAAAAGTTATGTTGAGAAGTTGCACTTAATTGTGAAAATGTTTACGATTGATGCTTAGTATACCCCAGTTGGGTAATGTGGTTTTCATATGTCTTCTGATGGACTGCGTGGCTGAGGACTCTGCCAGCCCAAAAACTCTAGTTGTAAATAGTTGGCACTTGTGCCCCATCTTGGTTTTACGTAAACCACTACTACCTCTGAAGAAAAACCCGTGTGGTGTGGCCTAGAGTGGGGTCTGCAAAAAGGAAAGTCCTGCAGCCCACACAGGACCACCGTGGGAGGTTTTGAACAAGGTCATCCACAAGAATACTGTGTATTTGCACTTTGAAGTATTTTCTACTTTGCTACTTGTATTAAAAGTGTATTTATTGTAACATTAAAGAGTCCTCACCTCCCGCAAGGGACGAGTTAATGTTATGTTGATGTTAATATAAAAATTTATTTCTTTCAGCCCGGGAGTGCTGATGTTAACTAGGGGGGGTTGTGTAGCCCAGCTGCGCTTGGAGTCACATTTACCCAGGAGGATGCACCGAAGGTAAACTCACACGCACCTGATATTCATTCACAGCTCCACCAATCCCGAGAAACCACCAGAGGGAGCCCTTGAAGAGTATGTATATATATAAGGACGGTGGAGCCACAGCAGTTAGTCTGAGTTGGAGATTAGTTGATTAGCCGGAGGGCTGTGAGAGGTTAGTCTGAGTCTAGACAGCAGACAGATCAGATTACCTCAGGACGTTGAAAGACTGTTTGTTCCCTTGGAGCGTGGAAAGTTAGCTCTTGAAGTGTGCACAGATTAGTTAGACGGAAGGTCCTGTTAGCTACTTCAGACAGGGCATTAGAAGGAGAAGAAGGAAAGGGAACAGCAGTGGTTGAAAGACTGAAGACTACAGCTTGAGCTTAGTTCACTGTGTGGAGGCCAGCAATAGTGGAGGAAGATAGCCACTTCAACCTGGTCAGAACTGAGTCAACTGAGTGTAGTTTCAGTGAGCAAGCGTGCTGACGCTTTGAGAGCAGTGAAGAGAAAAGAAGAATCAGCTATCTACTGCTAGTGTGCTTATGTTAAGGGTCGGAGTAGGACGAAAGGCGAGTGGAAGGGAAAAGAGAGTGACAGAGGTTGAAACAGCATTGATCGCTTACCTCTACTCTGAACAACCGGACACCGGGTCCGAGCTTGCTAGCATCTACACGACTAGTAGGAGATACCGGAGACCCTGTGGGACTTCAAGTCGCAGGGGCCCACAAGTGCTGATACGTAACCGGGGTCAGGAAGAACGGGAGTCTGGTCAGCGCAACCGTTAGAGACTGAGTTCTATCCAAGAGAAGGCTCCACCACAAGGTCAGCCGGGTGTATAATTGAAGACAGAGTTAGACTTCGTTTCATACAGGTCAGAAACTCACACATACAGGAGTACGGAGGCCCTACACCTACTCAGTGGGATTACTGGACGTGCATCCTCCACCCTGCCAGCTTCCCGGGACGTGCCTGCAACTACCATCAGTAAAGGTACAGAAAAAGACTTTCGTGTGTGTGTCTGCCTTATTGCTCCTGCGACTGAATACCCTTCTCCATCCTGCACCCCAACACCGCCATATACCCTGAGGGACCCAGTCTTGCCTGTGGAAGACTTAACACCTTGCTGCCCAGTAACAACCCCTCAGAGGATCTACCCTGCAGCGCTGGTCACCCTGACCAGGTACCACAGGTGGCGTCACGAACAAACTGTACATACTTTAATCCCGTGTTATGATTTGGTAGCTGAGGAGAGCAGGCAAAAACGGCAGTACACCAGAGAGGTTGGAATCTACTGGATTGCAGTACCCTGACTAACACCACAACTAAAGGCAGCCGTGGAGTGTTCCTACGTTGGTCCTAGACTCCTCGTCACAGCCTGAGAGGTTAACTACACCTAAAGATAGAAAGAGGAAAGCTATCTGCCCCGGAGCAGATCCCCAAAGAACATAGGAAGCCCCCAAACATGTAATGGCGGTTAGACAAGAGGAAATACAGACACAGACAGAAAATAGTATGAGCAAACGTTGGGGCCCAATCTGCCTAGAAAGAAAAGGATAGGAAGGACACTTACTGCTATCCAAAAAAACCTAAAAAAATACCAACTCTACTAATTGCAAAAACACCTGAGATCACACGACCTCTACCACCTAAATTAGTTCTCTGGTGTAACAAAACTAAGCCACAGCCACTGAAAAAACTGGAAAAGGCAAATGAACAAATAACAGTGGCTCAGATAAACTGAGAGGAGCACAAGCCCCAGGAGGGGACCTGGCTGACCTCCACAGAAGTGCAGGGAACAATGCAAAAAGCAAGCACAAAAATAAAAGCAGAAAATATCTTATCTGATAGCAGAAGATGCAGGCAAGACTCAGCAGGCTTCCAAGAGAATCAGGAACCACAGTTGAGACAAGAACAATTGATCACCGGCAACCATGATGGGAGGGAACCTCCCTTATATAAGACCAGTCTGTAACTCCTGATTGCCAATCTTCATTGAATGGTTCAGTACTGTTTGTAACCACCAGAGGGAGCTTCTGCTCAGAATTCATTTCTAACACATTCACAACAGTACGCCCCCCTTGAGGAGGGGTCACCGAACCCTCATTTGGGCAACCAGGTCGGTCAGGATGAGCTCTTTGATACGCACGGATCAGTCTCCTAGCATGGATGTGATATGGAAATTTAATTAGGATAAAAATATCCTGTGTTTGCTGCTTGCCATGTCCAAATCTCTATATAATGTCTTTTTGAGCGCTCAGAACGAAATGAGGACTGTCCACACGAAAGTGTCAGTATAACAGTTCGTCAAAGACATACATTTATTATTCATTCAAGGTTTTATACGTTTTCAAAAAGGGGCTGGTTAGTCAATTAACATACAATTAAAAGCTGCTAGATTATTGGCTGTTCTAGTGTAAATATGATAATTATGATTAAAAGAGCTGAAGTTGCAGAATTATTGTTTATATTCTTGTAACCTAGTTGCCTTGCATAACTATAATGTAAACAACAGATATCTAATAGGACATTTTGTACTTCATGCATTTGTTCCTTTACGAAGGTCTTATGGAGGCCAGATTTCTTTAAAACGACTGATTATATCTGGCCTAGAAATATGTGAGCACAAGGTTTTTTTAGCAAGTGAGATCTATCTAACTGTGAACTGTGAATACATATATGTGAATATACTTTGAATATATATGGAAGACATATATATTTCCATGACAGTCCCCCCTTAGATACCACTTGCCCTAAAAACCTGCTCCTGGCCCAAAGCGCTGCAACTCTTTTATGCTGCCGGTGAGTTGAGACACCCCTAGTACATGCCTCCCCCACCGAATACAGACTTTTCGCAAATGGGCGGTCAGGAGGACTGTCCCTGTCGGGGGTTTATGTGTTTGCAATCATAATCTCATAGTTGATATGATGTTTCATCAAGGATGTGTATTCTCAGTCTGGAGGTAGTTCGGAGATCTGGTCAAGCCAGGCAGTTCCATCCGGACTGGTGCGAGGTCCAAGATGGTGAGTGGCATCAAATTGGTTGTCTCCTGAACAGTTTTTTCCATTATCCTGCGGATACAAGGAATAACACAGCAACCAGTAATTAATGCAAAAATGAGAACCCCCATAATGGCTGTCCCAACCTGTGCCAACATTTTCTGCCACCCACTCATCCACCCAAAGTATCGATCCCATGGGTCAGTGACACCTGAGTTCTGTTTCAGTTCCTCTGATAACTCATTAAGTTTCTGTATTGCCATTGTGACTTTACCATTTGGGCCAGTGTTGTCTGGGATGTAGGTGCAACAGGTGTCTTTGATCATTTTGTAAACACCTCCTTTCTCAGCTAGAATCATATCCAAAGCCATTCTATTCTGGAATGCCATAATGGAAGTGGGGCCTAACTGTGCTGCCAAATCTTTTACAGCATCTATGGTGAAGTTAACAAATCTCTGCTGGTTATAATAGATGTAATTTATCCAATCAACATTTTTGTTTATAGTGACTCAAATCCTGCTTTAACTTGGTCTCTGGCCTTGAACTCATCAGGTAGGTCATCTGGTCATCTGTCTGGTCAGTCAGAGCATCCACTACTGTCAAATAACACCGCACTCAGGATTATGCTTCAAAGTGAAAAAATTTTTTATTGTTCAATGTCCTAATGTGAAAAACGACAAGCAATATTAACGTTTCGGCCACAGCCTGGCCTTGATCACAATGTCGCTGAAACAAATGAAATGGAAGTGTAAATTATATATAAAAAAGACAATGAATATTATACAATATGTACAAGGTCACGAAGTATATACAGTGTTCAATTCTTTAATCAAAAATCCGTATATGTATGCCAAGAGTATTATGGACATTATGTCGGACTGGAGAATAAGGAGACAGTCGCTATATACGGTATATATATATATATATATATAATGAGATGGGACTGATGTGGAACATACCAGTATAGAGATGCTTTGGAGCGTATGGTTAACAAGGATCCCTTATAGAGAATTGATGCAGGGCATAAGAAATAAACCTGCATGAAGACAATTAAATGGTATTAAGTGCTAAATGCTGTATATAATTTATATAGGAGATACACAAAGGAATAGGGTTACACCAGTATTTACCCGGTACTTATGTTCACTTGGATACAGCAATTTTTTATATAGGGTATGTATAGGGTGATATTCTATGGGAAGAAAAATAAAATAAAATGAAAAATGAATATGAACAAAGGCTGGGTATGGAGTGTATATGGTAAAGATATATTTATATTTACCCCAGCGCTTCTGGATTAAGATAAGTACTACCACACATAAAAGCGATATATATGACTCTGAATACCGATCTCTCCCCACAGCACACGGATATCCTACCATATCAATACTCTGCATCCCAGAACCTCACAATCTATGGGGTAACTATACTCTATTTTGTTAACCACATATATTTTGTTACCATTTCCCATGATATCTCCATGGTTTTCTCTTTCTTTGTTCACAGCATTACAATACCCTCCCTAATACAGCTAACCTATATCTGGTGTGTATATATACTGTATTCTCAATATCACATGATTCTGCAAGTGGGGTAAATATAAATATATCTTTACCATATACACTCCATACCCAGCCTTTGTTCATATTCATTTTTCATTTTATTTTATTTTTCTTCCCATAGAATATCACCCTATACATACCCTATATAAAAAATTGCTGTATCCAAGTGAACATAAGTACCGGGTAAATACTGGTGTAACCCTATTCCTTTGTGTATCTCCTATATAAATTATATACAGCATTTAGCACTTAATACCATTTAATTGTCTTCATGCAGGTTTATTTCTTATGCCCTGCATCAATTCTCTATAAGGGATCCTTGTTAACCATACGCTCCAAAGCATCTCTATACTGGTATGTTCCACATCAGTCCCATCTCATTATATATATATATATATATACCGTATATAGCGACTGTCTCCTTATTCTCCAGTCCGACATAATGTCCATAATACTCTTGGCATACATATACGGATTTTTGATTAAAGAATTGAACACTGTATATACTTCGTGACCTTGTACATATTGTATAATATTCATTGTCTTTTTTATATATAATTTACACTTCCATTTCATTTGTTTCAGCGACATTGTGATCAAGGCCAGGCTGTGGCCGAAACGTTAATATTGCTTGTCGTTTTTCACATTAGGACATTGAACAATAAAAAATTTTTTCACTTTGAAGCATAATCCTGAGTGCGGTGTTATTTGACAGTATTTGATTTTGGAGATCTTTGATCTCGTTCACCTGCACCACCCATCTTGTTGAGTGCTAGCCTCTCGCCCTTTCAGTCAGAGCATCCACGACATCCTTCATGGCTTAGGTGTCTCTCCTGGTACGGGAGCTTCCTTGCAATGCGATACGTGGATTCAAACAGGCTTTCCCTCTAGTTACACAGAGGTTAATGTCATCTGGGGCTCTTGGACAGGATCATCAAATCTGGCAGTGAGGAGAAAAACTCGAGAATGGACATTAGTTTTTGACCAATTCAATTACATAAGTGTTATGATTTGGTAGCTGAGGAGAGCAGGCAAAAAAAGCAATACACCAGAGAGGTTGGAATCTATGGGATTGCAGTACCCTGACTAACCACCACAACTAAAGGCAGCCGTGGAGCGTTCCTACGTTGGTCCTAGACGCCTCGTCACAGCCTGAGAAGCTAACTACACCTAAAGACAGAAAAAGGAAAGCTATCTGCCCCGGAGCAGATCCCCAAAGAACATAGGAAGCCCCCAAACATGTAATGGCGGTTAGACAAGAGGAAATACAGACACAGACAGAAAATAGAATGAGCAAACGCTGGGGCCCAATCTGTCTAGATAGAAGAGGATAGGAAAGGCACTTACTGCAACCCCAAAAAACCCTGAAAAGTACCAACTCTACTAATTACAAAAACACCTGAGATCACATGACCTCTACCACCTAAATTAGTTCTCTGGTGTAACAAAAACTAAACAGCAACCACTGAAAAAAAAACTGGAAAAGGCAAATGAACAAACAGTGGCTGAACTAAACTGAGAGGAGCATAAGCCCCCGAAGGGGACCCGGCAGACCCCCACAGAAGTGCAGGACAAAATGCAGGCACCAAAAAACTAAAAGAAGAAAATGTCTTATCTGTTAGCAGAAGATGCAGGCACGAAACAGCTTTTTCTGGGTCTCTGGGAGTGTGCCTTACGCTAAACAGTGCAATTAGGAGTGTGTCATGCCATGGTTTGCGTGTCTCTTGGGCAATTTTTCAGCATTCTATTCTTAAGTGTTTCGTTCAGTTTTTTTTTCTACCTTCCTGCTGCTCTGGGGGTGGTAAGGAGTGTGTAGGCCTAAATCTGACCCTACTGCTAATCGGGTCTTGTGTGTCAGATTTGCTGTGAATGCGGGTCCCTGATCACTTTCTATCATTTCTGGAACCCGTATCTGCACACTATTTTCCGAAAGTAGCTTCGTTGCAGTAGTCTTTGCTGACTTGGAAGGCTTCTGTTCATCTTGAAAATACTTCTTTTGACCACAATGGCGTATTTGAATCCTTCACTTGGCGATATCTGGATGTGGTCTATCTGGATCCTTTGAAGCTGGTAGAGTGGTCTTTCCAGATGAGGTGAGGGGGACTTTCTTCCATACGTTCAGGCTTGCATTTGCCGCAGGTCAGACAGCTGCTGGTGAATTTGGCTGTTAGGGTGGAGATCCCTGAAGTGAAAACAGTAAGCACCAATCAGATCATTCATTTGTGTCTTTGATATGTGGATGTGGGTCCATTACCCATTGGACCACCATAGGGTGCATACTTTGTGGTAGGCAGAGTTTGAAGTCTATTATTGATAGCCTTCTTTCTTCACATGTTGCTTTTTTCGCATTCAGCTCTTCTTCTCCTTTTGGAGCTTGGTCTTGTAACTTCTTGAGCAGATCCCAGGACGTCTTTTTGTCAGGTTTCTTGTCTTCAGTCGTCATGTAATAGCCGTCCGGCTCTACGACCTCTCCCACTTCTCCATGTTGTCTTCCTTTGGCTGCTTCTTTGGCTGCCATGTCCGCCATGTTATTGCCTCATGCCTCTTCTGTTTTCAGTTTTCCATGCACTTTGATTTTTCAAATTGGCACCATTTTGGAAGTTGGAGTATACCAGTAGGTCCCTGAAGGCTCCATGATGCTTCACGGTTGTCCCGTTTGCTGTGATGAAGTCCCTTGTAGCCCAGATGGGTCCAAAGTCGTGTGCTATGCCATGCGAGTACCTGTAGTCCGTGTAGATGTTTGCAGTCTTGCCTTCTGCCATCTGGCAGGCCTTCGTCAGCGCTATCAATTCTGCTTCCTGGGCTGACAGGCTAGGTGACAGACTTCTGGACCACAGGATTTCTTGATTGCTGGTCACTGCACTTCCTGTGTTGAAACTTCTTCTGGAGCCATCCAAGTATCCCCCCTTGGGAGTGGGAGTAGAGTGGCCGGGCTGAGGACTGTAGGTCTGGAGACGGTGACATTATGAGACAAAGGCAATAGAGGCGCCACAAAGATGCCTGGCGGCGGGGAGATTACTGTTGGTTGAGCTTGATTGAAGATTGCCAAGATGTCATGCGGAGTGAGAGTTTCCGGTGGCTGTCCAAGAGTGATGTCAGCAACCTTGTCCAGGAGGGTGTGTGCTGCAGATACTGCCATCAGGCAGGAGGGTGTTCTTCTTGCAACTGGATCCAAGCGGGCTGAGAGGCAGCCTAAAAGTCTCTGTTTTCCCCGTGAATCCGTGCCAGGACTCCAATAGCATGACCTTCTTTCTTCCATCAGGTAGACGGAAAGACTTTTCATAGTCAGGTAGGCCTGGTATTGGCGCTGAGACTGTGGAGTTCTTCCAATCTCCTGAATGGGTTGAAGGCTGCGTCTGATAGAAGGAGCGGGGTTGCGTTGATGCAAGCGCACAGAGGCTGCATTAGGTCTGAGGCATCAGGGATCCAGGTTCTGCAATATGACACTAGACCAGGGAAAGCCTGCAGCATTCTTGGAGTTGTTGGGGGAGCCATCTTCTCCACAGTGGTCTTCCGGTCTTTTGACATGTGTTTCGTCTTGTGGGCAATACAGTGTCCCAGGGATGTAACTTGCTTCTGGCATCACTGGACTTTGTTCTTCCAGACCTTGCGTTGCTGTTCTTCCAGGTAGAGTAGGAGAGACAAGGAATAGACTGTGCAGGTGTTGATGTCAACCACACAAAATAGAAGGTCATCCACGTGTTGTAGAAGAGTGACTCTTGCATATTCTGCAATCCAGTTGACGAGGATGGAGGACATTGTCTTGGTGAAACTTAAAGGGCTTGTTTTGAGCACCTTGAGACAACACTGTCCATATGCACTGCACTGGTGCGTGAAAGCAGGCCTCCAGGTGGAGGGGAAACACTGAAGAAGGTACTGGCCAGGTTGATCACCGTGAATACCGTTGCGGTGACTGGGACTCTTGAGAGCAGAGTGTGATGGTTCAGCACTGTTGGGGTTTCAAATACCGTAGCCTCTTTCGCGGCCTCCAGGCCTTGCACCATTCTGAACTCAGTGGGGTTTACAGTCTTTTTCTTCACTGTGGAAAGCTGGGATTGATTCCGATGGGCGAGGCAGCCCAGTTTGGCCTTGTCCTTCAGTATGCGGCAGGGGACTCCCATCTGCTGGTGCAGAGCTGGCGGGAAAACAAGCCGTCTACTAGGATCCACATCATGAGAGATGACGACCAGCTGGCTTTCTTGTTCTCCACCAAGACAGTTACTGTGTTAGCACCTGTTCTGGTCACAGGGGGTCTTCTTGTTGGGACGTCTCCTTAAACGGCTGCTTTTTTCTCAGCACGGGCCATCAGTAGTTTCTTTTTCTCCAGCTCGGTCTCAGGTCAGTATTTGTGCACAAGTTTGAAGAGCTGGGTGGCCTTTTTCCGGTCTAGGGCCTGGGTGAACTGGTTGATTGCAGGGGGCACCTCCTGGTGCTTGCAAAAGATGAACCTCTGGCGTTAGAGCTGGATGAGGTGTTGCCATTCCATGGAGCGAGTAGAGTCCTTCTTGAGTTGAATATCCTGGCCAATGTCAAAGTTCTCAGGCCGTCTTCTTAGGCGAGCTCACTTAGACCTTCAGTTGGTCAGAGACATCTTGACTCTGGGTGATGGAGTGGCTTTTCTGGTACTATGTCCAGCACCTCCTGTGATAGGTCTGCAGTGTGGTTGTTTGAGGTTCCTGTTTCTTCTTGGGTCAGGGGTGAAGAAAGTGTCATGGTCCCATCTTCCTGGAACACTCTGGTCGCTTTCAGCTTCTGCAGTAGGTCCACTCCAATAGGTTGAGGGTGCAGGTTTTTTACACAACAAACTGGGACATGATGGAGTGTTCTGGCTGAGTCCACACGCTCAGGGGCTTCATAATCTGGAAATATCTGACTTGACCATCAATTCCCATGCAGGAAGCAGAAGATTCTGATAGGTAGGTGAGGTTGCGGAGTTCCACAAGAAAAGATATGACTACGCCATCCACTCTCAGGATATTGGTCCCACTGGTGGGGTTCCTTGTGGACTTGGTGTGCTCTTGTCCTATGGACGGCGTTCTTCACTGCTTTCTGTGTTTCTTCTTTTTCTGGGTGAAGTCAGTGTTCTGCACTTGTTCCGGAAATTACCAAACTCGCCACAGTTGTAACACTTGACATTCCTTCTGTCCCGGCGGGACTCAATCCTTTTTGCTACTGTGAGCAGGGTGTCCATTGCTATTGACGTGTACTCAGGCCTGGCTGCTACCAGTGGTTTCCTGATTGGTTCTCTCAGTCCATGCACAAAAGCCTGTGCCAACATCCGTCTGTGTGTCTGATCATGGGTAATGAGGCCCAACTCTTGAAACACTTGCATTACTCTGTCATGGAACTTCTCCACAGACTCTGTCTTGTCTTGACTCGTGACATGTAGGCTGAGAGTTTGTCCTGTCAGTCTGCTTTTGGCCCATTCTCTGAGTTGCTCAATTAGCTTTGGTCCTGTCTCCCAGGCATACGCATCTAACTCTGTTGGAAGCTTGAAGTGTTCTCTCATAATTGGCCAGAATGCATCACCTGCTTTTATTTCCATTACGGTCCAGAGATCAGTCCAGGCTGCTGCATACGTTCGCTGGATCTGCTGCATTTTTTGGCAAAATGGCATGGGGTGTATCCCTGGGTCTGGCAGCATACTGATCACCTGGCTTGGGATGAAGGGCTCATAGGATGGTGCCTCTACCTGTCCCTGCTCTATTGGTGCTTGTGTGTTTTCTTCCCTAGTATTGGGCAGCATGTGTGATGTTGCATCTTCATCTTCATCAGATAAGAAGTGACATGGTGTACTTGGTGCATACACTGCATACACTGGGTGAGATTTGGGCTTTAAAGTTGTCTTGCTGCATGGGGATTTCCCACTTCCTTGCTGAGGCTGCGGTGGATCAGTGTCATGGTTCCATGCTAGCAGCCCTGTAGCTATACCACTCCCCTGTGAAGCCCTAGCAGTGGACTGTTGTGTCTGGGGGCTACATGTAGCATTTTGTGTAGGGAGATCTGTACTTTCTTCTCCTGATATAATGACTGGCAATGTTTGTACTGTGCTTGGGATAGACAAGGTGCCCTGTTCTGGAAACACTGAATACAGGGACACCACATTGCTTGGATTGGGCGTTGACACAGTTGATGACGAAGTAGAAAAAAAGAGGAAGAGAAGGGAGGTGTGAAGGAGGAGCGAGAGAAAGAGGAGGGGAGGGAGAGAAGAAAGATGGAGGGGGAGTCCCCCTGTGACTCTTGAGAGGGGATGGTTGAAACAAAAATGCCTTCTCCCTGTGGAGAGAGGCGGGGAGCGTTTTTCCCTGTACAAGGCTCCTTACTCAATGAGAGCAGCCTACACCTGTCCCGTGTCTCCACATGATGGACATGTGATGTGTGTGACTCTGAATTCTGCTCTTGTGACATGTCAGTGATCTTTTTCTCACAGATGATTTAGCACCTTTTCAAACTTATTCACATTAAAAAAAAAAAAAAAAATCACTTCCTGGTCCGTTCAAATTAACTTGCTGTATCTTTTACACGATGCACCGCTGCTCTTTTATAGCAGATGGTAATCTATTAAACTTTCCCGTTACCTTTCAAATAACAAAAAACAAGAAAAAACATTTCATTATGCAGCGTAAAGGCTGCCTGTCTATTTGCTTCTCACGTACTCTGACATTCTATTCACATGCCTAGCCCTTCGATTCTTACGTACTGTGTCTATTCCAAAAACATATTCAACAAATTTCCTCGCCGAATGCCCGACGGGTGGGGCTGCTCAGACCACTGCGTAGTTTGTGTCTGCTCTCTCCCACAGCCTGTAATTCTCCTTATCTATGTGACCTTGTTGTAAGGCAAGCTTGTAGAAAAAAAAATGGCTGGAGAAATAAAGCTCTAGAGAAAAAATCTCTCCAAAATCATTCAAAAATGTACTTAAAAGAAACATTTTTAAAAACAAAAGTTAGATTTAGTAAAAAACTCTAGAAAAAGTAAACATAAAAAAAAATAAATTCACCAAAAAGGGGAGAAAAGAAAAACCGTATTAATCATAAAACTCTGAAAAACAACCCTTGTTACTAAAACAGCTAATTAAAAATCTCTGGAATGTCAGCTGGCTGCTTCCCCCCTCCCTTCCTTATATCTCTGCTTGCTGTCTCTATAGGCACTGAAATCACGTAACAAAAAAAAAAAATTATTATTCCTCAGAATAGCAAAAAATGAATATAGTTCAGTCTGAATGCCTGATAATTCTCACGTTAAAACCTGTAGCCAAAAAACTAGCTTAAAAAAATAAAAATCAAAGCCAAGAAACAGAATGCCTGATAACGTGATTAGCAGAGGAGGGGGGGTCAAAGGGGTTTTCTCGCTGCTGCAGCCAGCACACTGCTCTGAATGAGTTACTGACAGAGCGCACGGAGATGTGATTTAAAGCGACAGTACCTGATACAGACAATGAGACAGACACCCGGGAGAATACGAATCCCTCTTTTGATGATCTGTGACACATACAAGCTGCTCTGGTAACTGATAACTCACCAATTGCACTGAGCGCGGCGAAGCTCAAAGTTCTATCGCTCTGTACCGTAGCCCTGGCCGGTGCGCCGGTCACAGTAATCTGCAATAGCCTTCATCAAAATTCCACTATCCACGTCTGATTTGACTGGGATGGCCTCCCGGTGCATGGACAATTATTGTGAGAACTTATCCAAAACAAAGCTTCTGCCCTTCACGTCTGATTTGACTGGGATGGCCTCCCAGTGCGTGAAAGTTTACTGCAGAAACTTAACCGAACAAAGCCCTCGCTTCCACAACTGGATTTTTTGGGATAACCTCCCTCCAATGTGTGAAGAATATCTGCGTGGACTTATCCAAAACAAAGCTCCCGCCTCCACGTCTGATTTGACTGGGATGGTCTCCGGTGCGTGAAAGTTTACTGCGGGAACTTATGCAGCAATTGTCTTTTGCTATACAGCCCCAGAGATCAGCAAGCAAAAACACAGTCACCGTTCCAACTTTCTCCCGGTTCACATAAAACATGAAACATATACAGCACAGCAGCAACCAACTCGGCTTATATCCAGGGCTTTTGGATAAGGGTATGGACTTTTTACACAACCTGGTGTGAGACAGTGAGTGAATATGGGTTGAATGGGGTGTACATTTCACCTAGGTATAAGGGAAATGTGTGGCTTTGTAAACCTAGTGGTAGAGAAAGGTCACTACACCTTACATTCAGCACACACTTGCAGCTCAGGCCTGAAATCACTCAGGTGTTAATTAGGAGACCAGAAGTAGGTGTGTTGAAACACAGTCTGAGAGCTCATTCAGTCTGGACAAGGGGTCCAGGCACAGAAGGTGTCTCCAAGAGTGTGGGAGCTGTCTTTAGCCCGGACACAGGGAGGTGTCCTGGCACAAGGAAGCAGTCTCCAGAGGAGTGTGAGCTATCTCAGTCTGGGTGCAGGAAGGACCCCGGACACAGGAGTGGTCTCGGTGCGGGTCCGTGTGAATAGCGGCTGAATAGGAGTGGATCTCTCTCAAAGGTGCCTTCAGACACAAGGAGGAGTGTCTGTGAAACTCCATACTGGTAACATATATCATATGTGTTGTTTTGGGCACAGACTGGTAGAGTCTGGGTCCCGGATAGAGAGGGCCATCTATCTAAGTGTAATTAGAGGCTAGACAAGCCCAGGTCTTTTGTTTATGCTTTGTTTTTATCTGTGTGCTGTGGACTTTAATAAAACTGGTTGCGGCCAGTTTTCACCAAACTGCTGTCTGAATGAACTGTTTCCGTGCCATTCTGTCTACCCAGACAGCGATCCTAGAGCTAAACCCCCCGGAAGGCTACAATTGGCGGAGAATGCTGGGGCAGCGCAGGGCCTGATACAGTTAGTGCTGGAGTGTGCGTGCGGCACAGTGGCGAGAGACAGCATTAAAGGTGAAGTCTATTGAAATAGCAGCAGAAAAAAAAAAGTGTGTCAGCAGAAACGTCTGTTTGGAGCAGTCTTAAAGAGACAGTAGCCCTAATAGACTTTGCAAAGAAAAAAAAAAAAAAAGTGTGTTTGCACAGCAAAGTTGAACTTGTTGTGGAAAAGACTGTGAAGTGTGCAGCAGCAAAGGAGAAATGTCTATTGGAGAAGTCTTAAAGAGACAGTGGCCCTAATAGAGTTTGTAGAAAAAAAAAAAAAATTGTCTGCACAGCAGAGCTGAATTTTTCTATGGAAAAGACTGTAGAGTGTGTATGTCTTGAGTGAAGACTACAGTTGTGAAGACAGAGAAGTCTGACAGCATGGATGACAGCATGGAGGCGCTGTTTGAACAAATGGCGCAAGTTAATGTGCAACATAAGACTGCCGTGGTTGAGACAGATAAGTCCAGCAGTATGGAGGAGCTTGTTAAGAAACACCTGCAGAGCTGGCAGCAGCAGCAGGAGTTTAACCGATTGCTGAGGGAGCGGATTGCAGCTCTCAGCACCTCGTCCCAGAGTAATGTTGTGAAGGCACCTGCCTTGCCCGCTGTAAAGAAGGCGGTAAGACGGTCCTTGAGAAAAATGACACCTCGTGATGATGTGGAGGTATATCTTACTAAGTTTGAGAGACTGGCAGAGAAGGAGAATCTGCCACTATCTGAATGGGCCATGGTGGTCGTACCCTATCTGATTAGGGAACCCCAAAAAGTCTGGGCTGACCTGAGCAAGCAGGACAGCGAAGACTATGCAAAGTTGAAAGCGGCGATTCTTACCCGGCTGGGTGTTACGGTTGCAGCCCGTGCCAGGAGAGTCCATGACTGGAGATACAGTTGGGAGTCTGCAGTCAGCAGGCTTGATTATGGAGTTGAAAAGGTGATAGTGAACCGCTACACCCGAGCATGTCCTCCTGAGGTACAGCCGTCTGAGAGGTCGTCACTTCAGAGTTCCCGGACGCCGAACTCTCCCGGTAAGAGCGTTCCAGCTGTTGGGGACATGGGGTATGCTGATAAGCGGGTTCAGGCCCTCTTGGACTCAGAGAGTCCAGTGACTTCCATATGTGACAGCCTGATTGATAGGGACTTTATCCCTGATAAGCACCTGAGTATGGTGTGCATCCATGGAGACACCAAAGTCTACCCAGAGACTGCCGTGGACTTGGTCCCCAAACTCGGGGAGGTTTCATATGAAGGGGGGGTAGTGAAGAACCTGGTGCAACCCGTCATATTGTGTAATGACTTTCCCCGGTCTAAGGATCTCTGGGGGAAGGGTGATTCTGATGAACAGTGTGATGAAGCTCCTAGTGAGGGTGCGCAGTCCCGAGGGGCGGAACACAATGCTAGTGGGCCATTAAAATTATGTGATAATGATGATGACCATGATAATGATGCTGATATTGATAATGATAATGATGATCATGATAATGATGATGACCATGATGATGATGCTGATATTGATAATGATGATGATGCTAATCATAATAGTGATGATACTGATGATGATCATGATAAAGATGAAATTCCTTTGCAGGTGATGTTGGGAGACGAGGATGGTGGTTCTCGGGAACCGAGTGTCCCTGACTTGCCTGTGTCCTGTGACAATTTTGAGAGTGAGCAGTGGCGAGACCCCACTCTTAGGACGGCACAGGAAAATATGATTGATCTAAATGAGGTTTCCCAGGAGCCGGGCTCTGAGGAGAGGTTTCCTCATGCTGCCATGAACAATAACCTATTGTATAGGGACACTGAAGTCCAGGGAGAGGTCGTGAGTCAGCTCCTAGTACCTGAGCTATATAGAAGTATAGTGCTGGGGTTGTCACATAGTCACATACTTGAGGGACCAGATGGTGAAGTTAATGTTGTGGATGACATTTTAACTAAGGTTCCAGATCAAGATGTGAATGAAAATGAATTGTATAACCCTGACAGTGAGCAGGATGTGAATGAAAATGAAGTGTATAGCCCTGACAGTGAGCAGGATGTGAATGAAAATGAAGTGTATAGCCCTGACAGTGAGCAGGATGTGAATGAAAATGAAGTGTATAGCCCTGACAGTGAGCCAGATGTGGCTGAGAAAAAGGGGTCAGATAGTGATAGTGAATCATCTGATGACCATAGAGCGACCGGTGCAAATGAGGAAGGCGTGGTAGCGGAGGAGGTTGAGAGTCCTGAGAAGAAAGCTGATGCTGACCTTACAGCCAGACAGAAGATGGCATCTGAAGATGTTTTACAGTTGACCGGTTCCCTGGCGAAGACTAAGATGAAAGGAGGAGAGCTGAGCTTTAAAGGCAGGACTCTAAAACTGAACACAGCACAAGTGGATGCTGTTGAAGATGAGAAGTTGTCGGTGTATGGTGTGGATCTGCATCATGCCAAGGACTCTGAAGGTGATGCTGCAGAGGTGGAAAAAGCCATGGAAGTGGTGGTCACCAAGCCAGATGCCTCATCAGAAGCTGAGGTTTCAAGTGAAGCTGTGAGGAACAAGACTGAAGATATGGGGACTGACTCTGTCCAGGAATCTGTTTCTGCCGAAGACAGCGGCGTGGACGGGTTACGGTCCGGATCAGTAGCTGGCATTGGTGAGCTCAAGCGCACTTTCAGGGAGGCTACATCGGAGCCACGTCCCAACAAATGGGAAAAAGCGATGTGTCACTCCGTTGCCGCTACAGACACACGGGAGCCCAGATGGGATGCAGAACGTGGTGGAAGAGAAGAATCCGGCGGGTTCTGAGTATACAGATGCCGCTATCAAGGAGAACTTGAAAGCTGGAATAAATGGAGATATTGGAGACCAAAGTGATGTGACTGAAGAAGTAGAGTGTAGGACTGACGGTAGGGCTTCTGGGCATGTCCTGCCAGAAGAGCCTGAAGGAGGGGAACTGGAGAAAAGTGAAAAACCCCCTATACCTTCTGTGATAGTTGGTGACACATGGTCAGTGCACCAGGGACAGGAGGTACGTGAGTTTCTGAGGAAGAGTCAGCAGAAGTGTTCTGATGTGCCGGGTCGTACTTCTCTGGCCAGGCACTATATCGAAACTGAGCCCGGCCCTAAGGTCAAGATGAAACCATGCAGGATACCCGAGGCCCGCAGAGAGTATAGGCCTGGGAGGGTACAGGGTAGTGCGGATGCTTCAGGTGAAGATGAAGCTGATGAGGGCCATGATTGGTCCAGAGTTCACTGTCTCTGTTGGATTGTTGACCAGCCCTCCGGTCTGGATGACCAGCCCTCCGGTCTGGAGAAGAGGGAGGGGATATGTGAGACAGTGAGTGAATATGGGTTGAATGGGGTGTACATTTCACCTAGGTATAAGGGAAATGTGTGGCTTTGTAAACCTAGTGGTAGAGAAAGGTCACTACACCTTACATTCAGCACACACTTGCAGCTCAGGCCTGAAATCACTCAGGTGTTAATTAGGAGACCAGAAGTAGGTGTGTTGAAACACAGTCTGAGAGCTCATTCAGTCTGGACAAGGGGTCCAGGCACAGAAGGTGTCTCCAAGAGTGTGGGAGCTGTCTTTAGCCCGGACACAGGGAGGTGTCCTGGCACAAGGAAGCAGTCTCCAGAGGAGTGTGAGCTATCTCAGTCTGGGTGCAGGAAGGACCCCGGACACAGGAGTGGTCTCGGTGCGGGTCCGTGTGAATAGCGGCTGAATAGGAGTGGATCTCTCTCAAAGGTGCCTTCAGACACAAGGAGGAGTGTCTGTGAAACTCCATACTGGTAACATATATCATATGTGTTGTTTTGGGCACAGACTGGTAGAGTCTGGGTCCCGGATAGAGAGGGCCATCTATCTAAGTGTAATTAGAGGCTAGACAAGCCCAGGTCTTTTGTTTATGCTTTGTTTTTATCTGTGTGCTGTGGACTTTAATAAAACTGGTTGCGGCCAGTTTTCACCAAACTGCTGTCTGAATGAACTGTTTCCGTGCCATTCTGTCTACCCAGACAGCGATCCTAGAGCTAAACCCCCCGGAAGGCTACACTGGGAATGCGGTGATGACCACGTCCGACCGGCTGGAAGTGTAGGCTAGGACTAGGCACAGGGAACATTCAGGTAAGATGACAAAGTTTTCTTACCTTACTGATGGAGCTGCAGTCTCCGTCCCGTGTGCCAAGGCCAGGGCCAACACCCCCGTCTCTCCGGTCGGCCGAGTCCTCGTGCGTTTCGTCCAATGCCCCACGTTGGGCGCCAACTGATATGGAAATTTAATTAGGATAAAAATATCCTGTGTTTGCTGCTTGCCATGTCCAAATCTCTATATAATGTCTTTTTGAGCGCTCAGAACGAAATGAGGACTGTCCACACGAAAGTGTCAGTATAACAGTTCGTCAAAGACATACATTTATTATTCATTCAAGGTTTTATACGTTTTCAAAAAGGGGCTGGTTAGTCAATTAACATACAATTAAAAGCTGCTAGATTATTGGCTGTTCTAGTGTAAATATGATAATTATGATTAAAAGAGCTGAAGTTGCAGAATTATTGTTTATATTCTTGTAACCTAGTTGCCTTGCATAACTATAATGTAAACAACAGATATCTAATAGGACATTTTGTACTTCATGCATTTGTTCCTTTACGAAGGTCTTATGGAGGCCAGATTTCTTTAAAACGACTGATTATATCTGGCCTAGAAATATGTGAGCACAAGGTTTTTTTTAGCAAGTGAGATCTATCTAACTGTGAACTGTGAATACATATATGTGAATATACTTTGAATATATATGGAAGACATATATATTTCCATGACAGATGTCCGAAGCAAACACCCAAGAATTGTCTTCCTGACCATAACCTCTCCACTTAACCAAATACTGGAGTTTCCGTCTAGAAAAACGAGAATCCAATATTTTCTCAACCACATACTCCAGATTGCCCTCAACCAAAACAGGGTCAGGAGGCGCAGCCATAGGAACCACTGGCTCGACAAACCTCTTCAATAAGGACTTGTGGAACACGTTATGGATCTTAAATGTCCCTGGAAGAAGTAAACGAAAGGAAACAGGATTAAGAATCTCCATGATCTTATAAGGTCCAATTAACCTAGGCTTAAACTTAGGAGATGCAACTCTCATAGGGATATTTCTTGAGGACAACCAGACCAAGTCCCCCACTTCAAACCGAGGACCATCAGTCCTACGCCGGTTGGCAAGCCGCCGGGCCCTCTCCTGAGAGAGGGACAACCTCTCCACTACCTGGTCCCAAATCTGCTGCATACGCTCCACAACAGAGTCAACACCTGGACAGACAGAAGCCTCCGTCTGTCCCGAAGAAAATCGAGGTGAAACCCAAAATTGCAGAAAAATGGAGACATCAAAGTGGCAGAGCTAGCCCTATTATTAAGAGCAAACTCAGCCAAAGGCAAAAAAGAGACCCAGTCATCTTGATCAGCAGACACAAAGCATCTCAGATAAGTCTCCAATGTCTGGTTTGTTCTCTCAGTTTGTCCATTGGTCTGAGGATGAAAAGCTGAGGAGAAAGACAATTGAACACCAAGTTTAGAACAAAAAGTCCTCCAAAATCTGGAAACAAACTGGACTCCTCTGTCAGACACAATGTTCTCAGGAATGCCGTGTAACCGAACCACGTGCTGAAGGAACAAAGGCACCAATTCGGAGGAGGAAGGCAACTTAGGTAATGGCACAAGATGTATCATTTTGGAAAACCTATCACAAATCACCCAGATAACGGTCATTCTCTGAGAAACAGGGAGGTCGGAAATGAAATCCATAGAGATATGGGTCCATGGTCTCTTGGGCACAGGCAATGGCATCAACAAACCACTAGAGCGAGAGCAAGGCTTGGAGCGAGAGCAAGTCCCGCAGGACTGCACAAATTCCCTGACGTCACGAGACAAAGTAGGCCACAAAAGGACCGACTAACCAAGTCTCTGGTACCAAAAATTCCGGGATGACCGGCCAACGCGGAACAATGAATCTCAGACATCA
Source organism: Oophaga sylvatica (assembly GCA_033576555.1). NCBI lineage: Eukaryota > Metazoa > Chordata > Amphibia > Anura > Dendrobatidae > Oophaga > Oophaga sylvatica. Next base: position 21,464 of record JARQOD010002856.1, on the reverse strand, counting down.
AGCTCTTTTTCCACTGGTCTGGGACAAACAATTTCCCAATAGGCCAGCGCTCGGGTTTATCCTCCTGACACCCTTCCAGAGCCAGTCTCAAATTGGGCGTGATGGCGGAAAGAACTACACCCTCTTTCAAAATAACAGCAGGATCAGATAACTCAGGAGAGTCCGCAAGGAAACTCCTCGAGAAGGCATCCGCCTTAACATTCTTAGTGCCAGGAAGAAAGGAAACCACAAAATTAAAACGTGTGAAAAACAAGGCCCACCTGGCCTGTCTAGGATTAAGTCGCTTGGCTGATTCCAGATAAACCAGATTCTTATGGTCCGTGAGGACCACCACCTGATGTTTGGCTCCCTCCAGCCAATGTCTCCACTCTTCAAAAGCCAACTTCATGGCCAATAACTCCCAATTACCTACGTCATAATTACGTTCAGTTGAGAAAATTTTCGAGAGAAAAAGGCACAAGGGTTACTTTTAGAGGTCTCTGGATCTCTTTGGGAAAAAAACGGCACCTGCCCCAATTTCAGAGGCATCAACCTCCACCTGAAATGGCAGAGAAACATCAGGCTGCCGTAGAACAGGAGCAGAAGTGAATCTCTGCTTAAGTTCCTGAAACGCAGAGACTGCCTCAGGAGGCCAATTCAACACATCAGAACCCTTTTTGGTCAAATCAGTCAATGGTTTAACAATAACAGAGAAATTACCAATAAATTTACGATAAAAATTTGCAAAACCCAAGAATCTCTGAAGAGCCTTTAATGAAGTAGGTTGGACCCAATCACAGATGGCCTGAACCTTGACCGGGTCCATTTCAATAACAGATGGGGACAAAATGAATCCCAGAAATGAGATCCTCTGTACGCCAAAAAGACACTTTGATCCCTTCACATACCGAGCATTCTCTCTCAAAATCTGGAACACAGTCCGAACATGTTTCACATGAGAGTCCCAGTCATTGGAAAAAATCAAGATATCATCCAAATAAACAATCAGAAATTTATCCACAAAATCCCTGAAAATGTCATTCATGAAGGACTGGAAGACGGAAGGAGCATTAGTGAGCCCAAAGGGCATCACTAGGTACTCAAAATGCCCCTTGGGGTATTAAACGCCGTCTTCCATTCATCCCCGTGCTTAATGCGAATAAGGTTATACGCCCCCCTGAGGTCAAGCTTGGTAAACCAAGTAGCACTTTTCACCCTGGAAAACAGGTCAGAAATCAAGGGTAACGGATATTGATATTTCACAGTGATATTGTTCAAGAGACGATAATCAATACACGGCCTTAATGAACCATCCTTTTTGGCCACAAAGAAAAAACCGGCACCCAAGGGTGAAGAGAATGGTCTGATATGACCCTTCTCCAATGACTCCTTGATATAAGACCGCATAGCTTCATGTTCAGGTACAGACAAGTTAAAAAGGCGACCTTTAGGGAATTTACTACCAGGCACTAATTCAATAGCGCAGTCATAGCTCCTATGGGGGGGGCAAGGATACAGATTTACTTTCGCTAAACACATCAGAAAAATCAGTCAAAAAGTCAGGAACATCCTGAGCCTAGGGAGGGGCAGAAAAAACAGGAGTGTTGGCATTAACACATTGGCAGCCCCAACTGGTTACAGACACAGATTTCCAATCCAAAACAGGATTATGAGACTGTAACCAAGGGAAATCTAGTACAATAATGTCATGCAGATTATACAGCACCAAAAATTTGCAACTCTCCTGATGATCAGGTTCAACCCTCATCACCTGAGTAGAGAACTGGGGTTTATTCTCAGCCAAAGGGGTAGAATCAATCCCCAGTAGGGGAATAGACTTCCATAGGGGTATCAAGGGAAACCCACAACGTTTAGCAAAATCATAATCCATCAGGTTAATAACTGCTCCCGAATCAACAAAAGCCTGAGCAGAAAATGTGGACAGGGAGCAAATCAGGGTAACAGTCAACAGAAATTTAGTCTGAACACTACCCAAGACAACTGAGCGTTCAAAACGTCTTCCCCGCTTAGGGCAGACTGAAATAGCATGAGAGGCGTCACCACAGTAGAAACATAACCCATTGCGTTTTCGAAACTCATGACGCTGTGCCCCAGAAGCCACTCTATCACACTGCATGGGTTCAGAAGCTGGTTCACAAGGCAACACTATTCCACGCATACCTCTACGCTCACGCAAACGTCTGTCAATTTGAATCGCTAATGACATAGAATCATTGAGATCAGAGGGAGCAGGGAAACCCACCATAACATCTTTTACATTCTCTGACAGACCCTTCCGAAAAAGGGCTGCCAAAGCATCATCATTCCATTTGGTCAGGACTGCCCACTTTCGGAATTTCTGACAGTACAACTCAGCGTCCTCAAGCCCCTGATTTAATGCCAACAAGGTTTTTTCAGCTTGATCAGTGACATTAGGTTCATCGTACAATAACCCCAGAGCCAGGAAAAATGCATCAACATTACTCAAAACAGGGTCCCCAGGTGTCAGGGAAAAAGCCCAATCCTGAGGATCGCCGCGCAGGAGAGAGATGACAATTTGAACCTGCTGTGCTGCGTTCCCTGAGGACTTAGGTTTTAAGGCAAAAAACAACTTACAGTTATTTTTGAAATTCAGAAATTTAGCTCGATCCCCCAAAAATAAATCTGGCATGGGGATCCTAGGTTCCACAACCGGCAACCCTGCAAGATAGGTAGCAATACTCCGAACTTCAGTGGCAAGCTGATCCACACGGCCAGATAACTGTGCAAACTCCATTGAGAGAAAAAAAAAATCCTCCTCAGCACCCAGAGAAAAAGAGGGAAAAAATGCAACAGAGAAAAAAAAAAAAATTCTGACAACTTCCTTTTTTCTTTATCCTTTTACTATTTTTCCCTTCTGTTGAGTACCATATAATTTTCAGTTAGGCCGGTGATACTGTTATGATTTGGTAGCTGAGGAGAGCAGGCAAAAATGGCAATACACCAGAGAGGTTGGAATCTACTGGATTGCAGTACCCTGACTAACACCACAACTAAAGGCAGCCGTGGAGCGTTCCTACGTTGGTCCTAGACGCCTCGTCATAGCCTGAGAGGTTAACTACACCTAAAGATAGAAAGAGGAAAGCTATCTGCCCCGGAGCAGATCCCCAAAGAACATAGGAAGCCCCCAAACATGTAATGGCGGTTAGACAAGAGGAAATACAGACACAGACAGAAAATAGTATGAGCAAACGTTGGGGCCCAATCTGCCTAGAAAAAAAGGATAGGAAGGACACTTACTGCTATCCAAAAAAACCCTAAAAAAATACCAACTCTATTAATTGCAAAAACACCTGAGATCACACGACGTCTACCACCTAAATTAGTTCTCTGGTGTAACAAAACTAAGCCGCAGCCACTGAAAAAACTGGAAAAGGAAAATGAACAAATAACAGTGGCTCAGATAAACTGAGAGGAGCACAAGCCCCCGGAGGGGACCTGGCTGACCTCCACAGAAGTGTGACATCCGCAGGTCCTGGACAGTGGGGATTTCTGTGGAGGTAATGGTAACAGTTAACAGGGAATTCTGTTGCAACATCAACATGTACATGTTACACGTTTGCTGTGCACTTACGGTTTTGGGGCGACTGCATATCCCCTGACGACCCACTTACGGCCCATCCAGAACCTGTGGCACCGCCGGCTAGGGAAACACAGAAAAATATATATATCACAACAGCCCTTAAACATTTTATGACCTAACAAAGTTGTCAAACTTGTGCGTAAATTACCTGAAGGCGAGCCTGCATACGCGTCACGGAGTGATGCTGGAGAGAATTGTAGGGTGGATGGGGTTGGGGATGGGGATGATGACCCCAAAAGCGGAGGCGGGGTAGCTGCTGATGAAGGGGTGCGTGGAACTGGTGATTCGGGGGCTGCGGGGGACGGTGGTGCTGCAAATAAAAAATACAATTCAGTGAAATAATCCTTCTACAAACCCCGTCACTGCTGTACTCCCATCACTACTGGTACTCCCGTCACTGCCAGTAGTTCCGTCAATGCATGTAACCCCCACACTATTGGTACTCGTCAACACCTCCCTGCTCCACCGCTGTGACATCTTCCGCATTTCCTGACAAGTCCAGAGTAGAGCAGTGCCCGGCGAGGAGAGGTCTTTCCTTTGTATTTAATGTTTGGAGCAATATATGGGGAGCATTATACACTGGAGAATTATATATGGGGCCCATCATATACTAGAGCATCATATGGAGTTCATTATTTATGGAACATCACATTTATATATGGAGCATCATATGGAGCACATATGGGCCCATTCTGTATGGCGCATTATGTGGTGCCCATAATACTGTATGGAGGACTATACCGTTTGTCACCCCATCACTAATGGTACTCCGTCACTGTCCGTAACCCCATCACTGCCAGTACTTCCATCAATGCCTGTAACCCCATCACTACTGGTAGTCCCGTCACAGCCTTAACCTAGCCTCTCCAGATGCCCTCACCAACACTCACCACGATGCCTCCGAAGCTCTGCCCGGATGCTGGCGACCCTATCGCTCGACCGGTAGCACAGGTCCGCCAGCTTCTTCCTGATCTGCTTTGTAGTCCTCTGCACCCCGAACCGCCGAGCAAGGCCACTCTTGATCCGGCGCAGTACTGCTTTTTTGTGATGCATGGGACGCGCCTCTGCATCACCCCAAGCTGCTGCACGCTGCTGCCTTGCCGCCATTGTCACAAGATATAACGCCGCATGAACGACGCCAGCGTCGTGACGTCACGACGTACGTACGCTATAAACTAATCGCACTTGTGACTCAAACGCTATTGCGATCGCAAAGTGACCGCACAGACAAGCGACGCCATTACAGGTCCCGGCGAGGCGCCCCAGCCACACAAACATGACACGCCATTGCGATCGCAAAGTGACAGTTTGTGCTGCTATTTGCGTTTGCCCCGATTTGCCATTTTTTATTGCTGAGGTGATGTGGTCAGCAATCGGAGCTAAGGGGCGTTACTAAAGAAAACCTAGTCCCGCCTGCGCCGCTGACTAAAGCGTCGTCAACGAGGTCGCACATCGTTCACAAAAGGTGCCAAACACAGCGATTCAGGCTCACCAGCGGGACGCCAACGATCAAAATACGGTCCAAACCGTTCATGCATGATCAGCGACATCGCAGCGGGGGCCACATCGCCGCTACATGCCACACACAGCGACGTCGCTAACGAGATCGCTAAATAGTGACGTAGTAGCGATCTCGTTAGCGATCTCGCTTAGTGTGGCATACCCTTAAGTCCAAAGGACTCTCTTTCAAACTCATACCAGGGCTCTGGAAGTGTCCTGGGTACGGCTCCTATGGCGCCCCCTGCATGGAAGTCTGAAAATACTCAGGAAAATGACTAAGTCAAAAGGATTTTTTTTCAAAATCATACCCAGGGCTCTGGAAGTGTCCTGGGTACAGCTCCTGTGGCGCCCCCTGCATGGAAGTCTGAAAAAACTCAGGAAAATGACTAAGTCCAAAGGACTCTCTTTCAAAATCATACACAGGGCTCTGGAAGTGTCCTGGGTACAGCTCCTGTGGCACCCCCTGCATGGAAGTCTGAAACAACTCAGGAAAATGAATAAGTCCAAAGGACTCTCTTTCAAACTCATACCCAGGGCTCTAGAAGTGTCCTGGGTACGGCTCCTATGGCGCCCCCTGCATGGAAGTCTGAAAATACTCAGGAAAATGAATAAGTCCAAAGGACTCTCTTTCAACTCATACCCAGGGCTCTAGAAGTGTCCTGGGTATGGCTCCTATGGCGCCCCCTGCATGGAAGTCTGAAAATACTCAGGAAAATGACTAAGTCGAAAGGATTTTTTTTCAAAATCATACCCAGGGCTCTGGAAGTGTCCTGGGTACAGCTCCTGTGGCACCCCCTGCATGGAAGTCTGAAACAACTCAGGAAAATGAATAAGTCCAAAGGACTCTCTTTCAAACTCATACCCAGGGCTCTAGAAGTGTCCTGGGTACGGCTCCTATGGCGCCCCCTGCATGGAAGTCTGAAAATACTCAGGAAAATGACTAAGTCCAAAGGACTCTCTTTCAAACTCATATCCAGGGCTCTGGAAGTGTCCTGGGTACGGCTCCTACGGCGCCCCCTGCATTGAAGTCTGAAAAAAATCAGGAAAATGGCTGTTTGATTCTCCCATTACAGGAAAACCAAACTTGCGTGATTTTTTATTTACTGAAAACATTTTTTTAAATTTGTAAAAAAACAAAATGTTGATCGTGTCCTGTAAAAAAACAAAATGTTGATTGTAGTCCTGATGTGAGTTGGGGATCTTTATCTTGTCCGTGGTCATTATAAATGGACAGGTTTTGCATTTTTTCTTCTTGCAAGGAAAGGTTCCTGCAGCTGTTGGGGAGAACAGGGAGCTTCTGACAATGATGCTTCTTAGATTTGGGGGCTGCCTAAAACACAGTAATGGGGGGTCTGGAAATATGGATTGTAATCGGCATCTTTTTGTAGTAAAGGTTCAAAGAGATTTTTTACCCATAGATTTAAAAATTGTATCAACCACTGAGGACTCTCAATTCTAAATATTTTTCTATCTACTGGCTAACATGGTACTAAGATATACATCTTTACTGTATGTGTTTTTTACTTTAGTGTCTCCACGTGTTTATGTGGATTGGCCGCCTGTGACTGCGTGTCCTTAGTTTCTGGCAGTGACTGCGATGTATCGTCACATCATTCTCATCGCAATTCACTGCCCCTCTGAACCATCTGATTTTCACATTTGTACCACCTAAGTTTTTATATAGATAAAAATACTAATGATGTTATATCACTGTGTATCTACACAATGTCCTGTTTGGTTTTTACACCTTACACCATTTATTCTAGTTTTAATTTATGTGAGACCCCTATACTTTCTTCTTTTCATATTTGTCTACTATTTATACTTTGTTTTTCCTTTCCCACCCATCCATCCCTCCTTCCCTTTCCCTCCGCCCCTTTACCTCCTTCCCTTTCCCCCTGCCCCCTCTTCTCCCCCTTCCCACTCTTCTCCCCTCCCTCACCCTCTCTACTCCCCATCCCCCCTTTCCCACTCCTATTACTCCCCCTTATTTATGTACACAGTTCACATTGTGGACTCACTTATATTCCTACATTTACTCTAATGTAATGACATCATGCCACTTTGAGGGGTATAAACATTGAACACTGTGGTCACTTATTCACATTCACTCATCATTGCTACTTTGGATATATAGAAATTACAGATTTTCTTTTTCTCTCTTCTCCTTTCATCACTTGCATTTATAAATTACACACTTTTATTATATTCAATGCATTATTTATACAATATTTTTATTTTATTTAATTCATCAATCATTTTCCATTTCACGTTGTTTTTCAGCATTTGTCACTATAGATATTATCATTAATATGTGTCTTATTTGTGGCAATATCAATATCCTTAATCCTTATGCAGGGTCGGCTCCAGGTTTTCATGTGCCCCGGGCGAAAGAGTCTCAATGGGCCCTTTAACACATACCACAATTCATGATGCGCAGATACGGCAGAGAAACATATATATATATAGTACAATGCTAAATATTTCACTTACTTCATACATTACATGAGTGATATCTATTGTAAACTCTACAATAGCTCAAAAGACAAACAGTATAGTCATCCATACAGTATTATGGGCACCACATAGTGCTCCATACAGAATAATAAGCTCCATATATTGCTCCATACAGTATTATGGGCACCCCATAGAGCCTCATACAGAATAATGAGCCCCATATAATGCTCCATATATAATGGGCCCCATATAATGCTCCATATATAATGGATCCTATAAGACGCTCCATATATAATAGGCCCCAAATGATGCTCCATATATAATGGGCCCCATATGATTTCCATATATAATGGGCCCCATATGATGTTCTTGTATATGATGGGGCCCATATAATGCTTCATATATAATGGAGCTATAAATGATGCTCCAGTATATAATGGGCCCCATATCTGATGCTCCTGTGTACAGTCATGGACAAAGTTTTGAGAATGACACAAATTTTAATTTTTACAAAGTCTACTGGTTCACTTTTTCTAATGGCAATTTGCATATACTCCAGAATGTTATAAAGAGTGATCAGCTTAACAGCAATTACTTGCAAAGTCAATATTTGGCTAGAAAATGAACTTTATCCCCCAAAACACATTTCAACATCATTGCAGCCCTGCCTTAAAAGGACCAGCTAACCTCTTTTCAGTGATTGCTCCATTAACACAGGTGTGGGTGTTGATGAGGACATGGCTGGAGATCAATCTGTCATGATTAAGTAAGAATGAGACCACTGGACACTTTAAAAGGAGGCTGGTGCTTGGCATCATTGTTTCTCTTCTGTTAACCATGGTTATCTCTAAAGAAACACGTGCAGTCATCATTGCAATGCACAAAAATGGCCTAACAGGGAAGAGTATCGCAGCTAGAAAGATTGCACCTCAGTCAACAATCTATCGCATCATCAAGAACTTCAAGGAGAGAGGTTCCATTGTTGCCAAAAAGGCTCCAGGGCACCCAAGAAAGACCAGCAAGCGCCAGGACCGTCTCTTAAAAGTGTTTCAGCTGTGGGATCGGGCTACCAGCAGTGCAGAGCTTGCTCAGGAATGGCAGCAGGCAGGTGTGAGTGCATCTGCACGCACTGTGAGGCGGAGACTCTTGGAGCAAGGCCTGGTCTCAAGGAGGGCAGCAAAGAAGCCACTTCTCTCCAGAAAAAACATCATGGACAGACTGATATTCTGCAAAAGGTACAGGCATTGGACTGCTGAGGACTGGGGTAAAGTTATTTTCTCTGATGAATCCCCTTTTCCATTGTTTGGGACATCAGGAAAACGCCTCATTCGGAGAAGACAAGGTGAGCGCTACCACCAGTCTTGTCTCATGCCAACTGTTAAGCATCCTGAAACCATTCATGTGTGGGGTTGCTTCTCAGCCAAGGGAATCGGCTCTCTCACAGTCTTGCCTAAAAACACAGCCATGAATAAAGAATGGTACCAGAATGTCCTCCAAGAGCAACTTCTCCCAACCCTCCAAGAGCAGTTTGGCGATCAACAATGCCTTTTCCAGCATGATGGAGCACTTTGCCATAAAGCAAAGGTGATAACTAAATGGCTCAGGGAACAAAACAGAGATTTTGGGTCCATGGCCTGGAAACTCCCCAGATTTTAATCCCATTGAGAACTTGTGGTCAATCATCAAGAGACGGGTGGACAAACAAAAACCTAAAAATTCTGACAAAATGAAAGCATTGATTGTGCAAGAATGGACTGCTATCAGTCAGGATTTGGTCCAGAAGTTGACTGAGAGCATGCCAGGGAGAATTGCAGAGGTCCTGAAGAAGAAGGGTCAACACTGCAAATATTGACTTGCTGCATTAACTCATTCTAACTGTCAATATAAGCTTTTGTTACTCATATGTTTGCAATTATATTTCTGTCTGTGATAAAAACATCTGTCAAACACACATAAAAACTAGAGGGCAGCAGATCATATGAAAATATAATATTTGTGTCATTCTCAAAACTTTTGGCCATGACTGTATAATTGGCCCCATATAATGCTCCATATATAATGGTCCCCATATATGATGCTCCAGTGTATGATAGGCCCCATGTAATGCTCCATATATGATGCTACAGTGTATGATGGGCCCCATATATGATGCTCCAGTGCATGATGTACCCCATATATGATACTCCAGTGTATGATGGGCCCCATATGATGGTCTCCATATATTGCGCCAAACATAAAAAAAACATAAAAAAATGAAATACTCACCTCCCTTACTGGCCGCTGCTCTGCTCGAGGCACCAGCCCCCCGGTACTGGCACAGGCACCGGGCCTCCATAGCATGCCAGTGTCCCCGACTGTGAGTGGGCTCCTCAGGGCCCCGGCACTTACCCGGGTGTGCCGGGTGCTGACGCTGGCCCTGTCCTTATGTCATAACATCACATAATGTGGTCAAAAACCAGGGGAGGAGTCCCGACGAGATAATTTGCATATTCCCAGTGCCTTCTGGGATAAGTGAAGAGTCTCCGCGAGCTCAAGGAACACTGGATTTTGGCTGTTGCAGCTGAAAGGAGGACATCAGTAAACCGAGGAGTCCCGAGGAGATAATTTGCATATTCCCAGTGCCTTCTGGGATAAGTGAAGAGTCTCCGCGAGCTCAAGGAACACTGGATTTTGGCTGTTGCAGCTGAAAGGAGGACATCAGTAAACCAGGGGAGGAGTCCCGAGGAGATAATTTGCATATTCCCAGTGCCTTCTGGGATAAGTGAAGAGTCTCCGCGAGCTCAAGGAACACTGGATTTTGGCTGTTGCAGCTGAAAGGAGGACATCAGTAAACCAGGGGAGGAGTCCCGAGGAGATAATTTGCATATTCCCAGTGCCTTCTGGGATAAGTGAAGAGTCTCCGCGAGCTCAAGGAACACTGGATTTTGGCTGTTGCAACTGAAAGGAGGACATCAGTAAACCAGGGGAGGAGTCCCGAGGAGATAATTTGCATATTCCCAGTGCCTTCTGGGATAAGTGAAGAGTCTCCGCGAGCTCAAGGAACACTGGATTTTGGCTGTTGCAGCTGAAAGGAGGACATCAGTAAACCAGGGGAGGAGTCCCGAGGAGATAATTTGCATATTCCCAGTGCCTTCTGGGATAAGTGAAGAGTCTCCGCGAGCTCAAGGAACACTGGATTTTGGCTGTTGCAGCTGAAAGGAGGACATCAGTAAACCAGGGGAGGAGTCCCGAGGAGATAATTTGCATATTCCCAGTGCCTTCTGGGATAAGTGAAGAGTCTCCGCGAGCTCAAGGAACACTGGATTTTGGCTGTTGCAGCTGAAAGGAGGACATCAGTAAACCAGGGGAGGAGTCCCGAGGAGATAATTTGCATATTCCCAGTGCCTTCTGGATAAGTGAAGAGTCTCCGCGAGCTCAAGGAACACTGGATTTTGGCTGTTGCAGCTGAAAGGAGGACATCAGTAAACCAGGGGAGGAGTCCCGAGGAGATAATTTGCATATTCCCAGTGCCTTCTGGGATAAGTGAAGAGTCTCCGCGAGCTCAAGGAACACTGGATTTTGGCTGTTGCAGCTGAAAGGAGGACATCAGTAAACCAGGGGAGGAGTCCCGAGGAGATAATTTGCATATTCTCAGTGCCTTCTGGGATAAGTGAAGAGTCTCCGCGAGCTCAAGGAACACTGGATTTTGGCTGTTGCAGCTGAAAGGAGGACATCAGTAAACCAGGGGAGGAGTCCCGAGGAGATAATTTGCATATTCCCAGTGCCTTCTGGGATAAGTGAAGAGTCTCCGCGAGCTCAAGGAACACTGGATTTTGGCTGTTGCAGCTGAAAGGAGGACATCAGTAAACCAGGGGAGAGGAACTACGATGTGGGCAATAGAGAGTTGTTGGCCATTATTGCCGCCTTCAAAGAATGGAGACACTTTCTTCAGGGAGCTGCACAGCAAATAGTCGTCCTGACAGACCATCGTAACCTTGAATTTATCAGGTCGGCTAAGTGCCTGACTCCTCGCCAGGTTCGCTGGAATCTTTTCTTAAACCAATTTAATTTTATCATTTCTTATAGACCAGGATCGCGTAATGGAAAGGCTGATGCACTCTCTAGGATTTACTCAGCAGAGACACGTCCAATTACTCCTCCTAAGACTATTCTTCCTGACTCTAGATTCCTAGGAGTGATTCATAATCAAGACCTACTTAAGGACATCAAGGAAGCATACCATGCGGATTCCTTTTTGGCACAACCCCCAAGGGACGTAAGTCTTGTCTTTAAGAATGGTGTGTGGATTCAGGGACAACGCCTGTATATTCCTGAAACAGTCAGATTGAGGGTATTGCAACTCATTCACGATTCCAAGATAGCTGGGCATAGAGGAATTCTAAAGACACAGGAATTCCTTTCTCGTTTCTTTTGGTGGCCCACTTGCAGGAAGGATGTTTTAAACTATGTCACTTCATGTGAAGTCTGTGCAAGATGCAAAACACCTCGCTCCTCACCAACTGGTCTGTTACAGCCTCTTCCCACCCCGTCCCGCCCGTGGGGATCCATTTCTATGGACTTCATTGTGGAGTTACCAACCTCTCAAGGGAAGAACACCATTCTAGTGGTGGTTGACCGTCTAACAAAGGCAGCTCATTTTATCCCTTGTGTCGGCTTACCCACTGCAAAACAGACATCAGATTTGATGATTAAAGATGTGTTTCGCTTACATGGAGTACCGGATGAGGTTATTTCGGATCGAGGGGTGCAATTCACTTCTAGGTTTTGGCAAAATTTATGTGCAGCATTGGACATTAAAGTAAACCTTTCTTCTGCTTTTCATCCCCAGACTAATGGACAGACCGAACGAACCAATCAAACCCTGGAGCAGTATCTCCGCTGCTTTATCTGCCACCTACAGGATGATTGGGTGGATCTACTTCCATTAGCTGAGTTCTCTTATAACAACTCTCAGAGTGCGTCCACTAAGCAGTCTCCTTTTTACTCTAATCTAGGTTATCATCCTAACATTCTACCACGATTTCCCATAGAAACGCCTTTACCAGCAGTGGCTGAAAGAATCACGTCTTTACAGAAGAATATGGATCTTCTAAAGGAGAATCTGGAATCGGCTCAGGAAAGGTACAAGAAAGCAGCAGATAAATTTCGTAAACCTGCACCAGCTTTCAAGCTAGGAGACTTGGTCTGGCTGTCAACCAGAAATCTTAAGTTAAGGATTCTATCGTCTAAGTTGGGACATAAGTACATTGGACCCTATAAAATCAGTAAAATTATAAGTGCCGTTGCTTGTCGTCTTCAACTGCCCAGAACTATGAGAATCCACCCTGTCTTTCATGTATCCCTACTAAAGGCTGCGACACCCAATACGTTTCCTGGACGTTCTTCTCCTTGCCCTGACCCAGTGCTAGTCGATGGTCAGGAAGAATTTGTGGTGGAAGGATTTTAGATTCCAGGTTGTATAGAAATCAGTTACAATATCTGATTAAATGGCAGGGCTACCCAGTGGAGGACAACTCATGGGAACCAGTCAATAACGTTAATGCTCCTCGCTTGCTCCGTCAGTTTCATCAGAGGTACCCACACAAGCCTGGTCTGAGGTCATCCGGAGGTTGTCCCTAAGGGGGGAGTAATGTAAGGTTCTGTGTACATGTTCCTGAAACTCAGTTTGTTCGTCAGCCATTTTACTTTCTGTCTTGCTGCAGCTATCTTGCCCTCAGTCAATATGGAGTTTCCAGCTTGCATGTTCCCGCCCTGATTCTCTCCTTTTGCTTCTTAAGCAGCCACAGCTGAGCAATCAGTGCTTCAGAATCTAGCCTGCAGTGAACCTGTGCCCTGACTCCTGAAGCCTTGGACCTTGTACTCCAGCTATTCCTACTGAGGAACTCTGAAGCACTTGTGGACTCTGAACCTGCTCTTTGAAAGACCCACGTTTGCATGGACTTACGGTAACAGAGAAGAAGATCCTGAACCTGTTGTGGAGAGTGATTGCTGAGCTTAGATTACTCTGGCCTGCTGTGTCTCCTGCTTCTGTGTCTGCAAACTGTGTGACTATTTTTGCCAACTTGTATGAAGTAATACAAGACTTTCTATATCAAACCTGTGTCTCATGTATTTTCATCGCACCCAAGCAAAAGACACTATATGAACTGTACTATACACAAGGAATTAGTATGGATGGAAGCAAAACCCACGCCATCAAGGATTGGCCAAGTCCTAGAAATGTGAAGGAGGTACAGCGCTTCATCGGGTTTGCCAACTTCTATAGACGTTTCATTAGGAATTTCTCTGAGGTAGTGTCACCTATCACCCAACTTACCTGGAAAGAGTCTAGGTTCTCCTGGACTCCCCAAGCCCAGGAAGCATTTTCCCGTCTAAAAGATAAATTTACCACTGCACCTATCCTAGTACATCCCAACCCCGAGCTTGCCTTCATAATAGAGGTGGATGCTTCAGACTGTGCCGTTGGAGCTATGCTCTCTCAGAGAACAGGTGAGAAGAATGTCTTGCATCCCTGTGCCTTCTTTTCCAGCAGTTGTCTTCGGCTGAGAGGAACTACGATGTGGGCAATAGAGAGTTGTTGGCCATTATTGCCGCCTTCAAAGAATGGAGACACCTTCTTCAGGGAGCTGCACAGCAAATAGTCGTCCTGACAGACCATCGTAACCTTGAATTTATCAGGTCGGCTAAGTGCCTGACTCCTCGCCAGGTTCGCTGGAATCTTTTCTTAAACCAATTTAATTTTATCATTTCTTATAGACCAGGATCGCGCAATGGAAAGGCTGATGCACTCTCTAGGATTTACTCAGCAGAGACACGTCCAATTACTCCTCCTAAGACTATTCTTCCTGACTCTAGATTCCTAGGAGTGATTCATAATCAAGACCTACTTAAGGACATCAAGGAAGCATACCATGCGGATTCCTTTTTGGCACAACCCCCAAGGGACGTAAGTCTTGTCTTTAAGAATGGTGTGTGGATTCAGGGACAACGCCTGTATATTCCTGAAACAGTCAGATTGAGGGTATTGCAACTCATTCACGATTCCAAGATAGCTGGGCATAGAGGAATTCTAAAGACACAGGAATTCCTTTCTCGTTTCTTTTGGTGGCCCACTTGCAGGAAGGATGTTTTAAACTATGTCACTTCATGTGAAGTCTGTGCAAGATGCAAAACACCTCGCTCCTCACCAACTGGTCTGTTACAGCCTCTTCCCACCCCGTCCCGCCCGTGGGGATCCATTTCTATGGACTTCATTGTGGAGTTACCAACCTCTCAAGGGAAGAACACCATTCTAGTGGTGGTTGACCGTCTAACAAAGGCAGCTCATTTTATCCCTTGTGTCGGCTTACCCACTGCAAAACAGACATCAGATTTGATGATTAAAGATGTGTTTCGCTTACATGGAGTACCGGATGAGGTTATTTCGGATCGAGGGGTGCAATTCACTTCTAGGTTTTGGCAAAATTTCTGTGCAGCATTGGACATTAAAGTAAACCTTTCTTCTGCTTTTCATCCCCAGACTAATGGACAGACCGAACGAACCAATCAAACCCTGGAGCAGTATCTCCGCTGCTTTATCTGCCACCTACAGGATGATTGGGTGGATCTACTTCCATTAGCTGAGTTCTCTTATAACAACTCTCAGAGTGCGTCCACTAAGCAGTCTCCTTTTTACTCTAATCTAGGTTATCATCCTAACATTCTACCACGATTTCCCATAGAAACGCCTTTACCAGCAGTGGCTGAAAGAATCACGTCTTTACAGAAGAATATGGATCTTCTAAAGGAGAATCTGGAATCGGCTCAGGAAAGGTACAAGAAAGCAGCAGATAAATTTCGTAAACCTGCACCAGCTTTCAAGGTAGGAGACTTGGTCTGGCTGTCAACCAGAAATCTTAAGTTAAGGATTCTATCGTCTAAGTTGGGACATAAGTACATTGGACCCTATAAAATCAGTAAAATTATAAGTGCCGTTGCTTGTCGTCTTCAACTGCCCAGAACTATGAGAATCCACCCTGTCTTTCATGTATCCCTACTAAAGGCTGCGACACCCAATACGTTTCCTGGACGTTCTTCTCCTTGCCCTGACCCAGTGCTAGTCGATGGTCAGGAAGAATTTGTGGTGGAAAGGATTTTAGATTCCAGGTTGTATAGAAATCAGTTACAATATCTGATTAAATGGCAGGGCTACCCAGTGGAGGACAACTCATGGGAACCAGTCAATAACGTTAATGCTCCTCGCTTGCTCCGTCAGTTTCATCAGAGGTACCCACACAAGCCTGGTCTGAGGTCATCCGGAGGTTGTCCCTAAGGGGGGAGTAATGTAAGGTTCTGTGTACATGTTCCTGAAACTCAGTTTGTTCGTCAGCCATTTTACTTTCTGTCTTGCTGCAGCTATCTTGCCCTCAGTCAATATGGAGTTTCCAGCTTGCATGTTCCCGCCCTGATTCTCTCCTTTTGCTTCTTAAGCAGCCACAGCTGAGCAATCAGTGCTTCAGAATCTAGCCTGCAGTGAACCTGTGCCCTGACTCCTGAAGCCTTGGACCTTGTACTCCAGCTATTCCTACTGAGGAACTCTGAAGCACTTGTGGACTCTGAACCTGCTCTTTGAAAGACCCACGTTTGCATGGACTTACGGTAACAGAGAAGAAGATCCTGAACCTGTTGTGGAGAGTGATTGCTGAGCTTAGATTACTCTGGCCTGCTGTGTCTCCTGCTTCTGTGTCTGCAAACTGTGTGACTATTTTTGCCAACTTGTATGAAGTAATACAAGACTTTCTATATCAAACCTGTGTCTCATGTATTTTTATCGCACCCAAGCACAAGACGCTATATGAACTGTACTATACACATTACAGGAGGAGTCCCGAGGAGATAATTTGCATATTCCCAGTGCCTTCTGGGATAAGTGAAGAGTCTCCGCGAGCTCAAGGAACACTGGATTTTGGCTGTTGCAGCTGAAAGGAGGACATCAGTAAACCAGGGGAGGAGTCCCGAGGAGATAATTTGCATATTCCCAGTGCCTTCTGGGATAAGTGAAGAGTCTCCGCGAGCTCAAGGAACACTGGATTTTGGCTGTTGCAGCTGAAAGGAGGACATCAGTAAACCAGGGGAGGAGTCCCGAGGAGATAATTTGCATATTCCCAGTGCCTTCTGGGATAAGTGAAGAGTCTCCGCGAGCTCAAGGAACACTGGATTTTGGCTGTTGCAGCTGAAAGGAGGACATCAGTAAACCAGGGGAGGAGTCCTGAGGAGATAATTTGCATATTCCCAGTGCCTTCTGGGATAAGTGAAGAGTCTCCGCGAGCTCAAGGAACACTGGATTTTGGCTGTTGCAGCTGAAAGGAGGACATCAGTAAACCAGGGGAGGAGTCCTGAGGAGATAATTTGCATATTCCCAGTGCCTTCTGGGATAAGTGAAGAGTCTCTGCGAGCTCAAGGAACACTGGATTTTGGCTGTTGCAGCTGAAAGAAGGACATCAGTAAACCAGGGGAGGAGTCCCGAGGAGATAATTTGCATATTCCCAGTGCCTTCTGGGATAAGTGAAGACTCTCCGCGAGCTCAAGGAACACTGGATTTTGGCTGTTGCAGCTGAAAGGAGGACATCAGTAAACCGCGCGCCGCTAGGTTTATTTTCACCGCTTGATTATCTCTTGAACAATAAGAACATGGAAGAGGCTAGGAGCCATGTGGTGAGCTGCATTTCTTGCTACATGTTCATAGACTTACCAGTGGAAAAGCCAAACTTCACATGCCAGAAATGCAAGCTTGTGTCCCTGTTGGAGGAAAAGTTGCAAAATCTGGAAGAGAGGTTATCTACATTGAAGACCATTAAGGAAGGTGAAGAGTTCTTAGACAGAGCAGAATTATCTCTTCATGGTACAGAAAGAGAAGAAATTCGAAGTGCAACTGAAGAAACAGAGGAATGGAAGCATGTGACCCAGAGAAGCAGGAGGATCAGGAGGCAGTCAGCACCAATTCTGCTCAGGAACCAATACCAGGCTCTTACACAGGAGAACGATGAAGAAATACATCAGGATAAGACTTTGACCACAAACAACCTTGTACGCCCTCAGAGTCCTCCTGAATGGAGAAAGAAAACTGTTGTGAAGAAGAAACGGAGAGTTGTTGTCATGGGCGATTCCTTGTTGAGAGGAACAGAGGCCGCTATCTGCAGACCGGATATAACCTCAAGAAATGTGCTGTCTTCCAGGTGCAAAAATTAAAGATGTGTCTGACAGGATATCAGGACTCTTCAGACCTAAAGATGACTACCCATTCCTGCTAATACATGTGGGGACAAATGACACCGCTAGAAACAACCTGGAAACCATCTGCAGTGACTTTGAAAACTTAGGTAAGAAAGTGAAAGAACTGGGAGCGCAGGTGGTTTTCTCTTCCATCCTCCCAGTGGATGGCCATGGAACAAGGAGGTGGAATAAGATTCTGCAGGTGAACAACTGGCTACGTCGATGGTGCCGTCAGCAAGGATTTGGATTTCTGGATCACGGAGTGAATTACCTATACGATGGACTACTTGCTAGAGATGGGGTGCACCTTACGAAGACTGGAAAACATGTATTTGGAAGTCGCCTTGCTACACTCATCAGGAGAGCTTTAAACTAGAACAATGTGGGAAGGGAAGCAAAACGCCAGCAAAAGCCATACACTTGACAAATACTATTGAGATTTCTGCTATTAGAAGTGAAGGGGAAGAACAAAGACAAAAAAATTGACATAATAAAAATATTGAAGGAAGAGAAACCAATCACAAACTAAAGTGTTTCTATACGAATGCACAAAGCATGGGCAACAAACAAGGAGAACTGGAGCTACTAACGCAGGAGAAGAAATATGATTTCATTGGAATCACTGAGACTTGGTGGGACGATACACATGATTGGAATACAAGGCTAGAAGGATACAACTTATTTGCAAGAAACAGACTTGATAAACGAGGAGGAGGTGTTGCATTGTATGTTAGAAAAGCGTATATCTGCACAGAGATTGACGCTTCAGAGACTGGGAGTTCTGTGGAAACTGTTTGGGTAAGAATACAAGGACAGAACAATGGAAAGGACACCATTGTAGGCATTTACTACAGGCCGCCTGTGCAAGCTGAAGATATGGATGAACTCTTTATGCATCAAATGGCCAAGTTCTCCAAAAAATATGACATAGTGGTCATGGGAGATTTCAACTATCCAGACATTTGTTGGGAATCTCTCTCAGGCAAAACTAACAGGTCCAGGAAATTCTTATCCTCTCTTGCTGACAACTTTATCTTCCAAAAGGTAATGGAGAAAACAAGGGGATCTGCTACCTTGGATCTAATCCTCATAAACAGGGAGGAAATGGTGGAGGAGGTAAGAGTGGCTGGGACTCTAGGAGGTAGTGACCATGCCATTTTAGAATTTTGGATAACAAGAGGAGGAAGACCTGTGAAGACTCAGACGTCAAGGTTAGATTTCAGAAAGGCAGATTTTAAGGAACTCAGAAAGAGAATTGGAGGGATCCAATGGCTGGATATCCTTAAGGACAAAAATGTCCAGGAAGGATGGAAAATCTTGAAAAATGAGATTCTCAAAGCACAATCGTTAACAATTCCGAAAAGAGGGAAGAATGGGAAGCATTTAAGGAAACCAGTATGGATGAACATAGAACTTAAACACATGCTAAAAAGGAAGAAAGAAATGTTTATCAAATGGAAAGAGGGAGGCATATCTAAAGAAGAATATAATGCCGTCTGCAGAACCTGCAGGGCACAAATCAGATTATCTAAAGCTGACAATGAATTAAGGCTTGCAAGTGACGTCAAAAGCAACAAAAAAGGATTTTGGGGATACGTCAAAAAGTAAAAGAAAAGTCAAAGATGCTATAGGATTTTTACAGGATGAAAATGATGAAAAGGTGAGACAGGATGTTGAGAAGGCTGAACTTTTAAATTCCTATTTTGCATCTGTTTTCTCTCAGAAAGGAAATGTAACATCAACTGATCTTCACTGTCCTATTAAAGGAATAGAAGAATCCAGGATATCTATAAACAGAAAGACAGTGAGGAAACACTTAGCTAACATAAATGAATTCAAAATCTCCAGGTCCAGATGAATTACACCCCAGGGTACTGAGAGAGATAGCAGAAGAAATTCTTGAACCACTGTCCATAATCTTTGAAAATTCTTGGAGAACAGAGAAGTCCCAGAAGACTGGAGAAGAGCAAATGTTGTTCCTATCTTCAAAAAGGGGAAGAAGGTGGACCCAGGGAATACAGGCTGGTGAGTCTGACTTCTATACCAGGAAAGATCTTTGAACAAATTATTAAAGAACATGTATGCAAGTACCTGGATAAGAATGAAGTGATTAAACAGAGTCAGCATGGGTTTGTAACTAATAAGTCATGTCAGACTAACTTAATTTCCTTCTATGACAGAATCACTGACTGGTGGATCAGGGAAATGCTGTAGATATAGTATATCTTGACTTCAGCAAAGCATTTGACAAAGTATCTCACACAATCCTTATTGAAAAAATGACTAAGTATGGAATGGACAAGGCAACTGTTAGGTGGATTCATAACTGGCTTAGTGATCGGACCCAAAGAGTGGTTGTAAATGGCTGCACATCCAGTTGGAAGAATGTCTCAAGTGGGTACCACAAGGCTCTGTTTTGGGCCCTGTATTGTTCACATCTTTATCAATGATTTAGATGAAGGAATTGAGGGTAAACTGATCAAATTTTGCTGATGACACAAAGCTAGGAGGGGTAGCTAATACTAGAGAAGGAGAGAGAGGATTCAAAAAGATATACATACAATGGAGCAGTGGGCAGCAACTAACAGATGGATTTTAACAGGGAAAAATGCAAAAGTACTACATCTGGGCAATAAAAAATGAAAAAAGGCATATACAAAATGGGAGGATAGGGCTAAGTAACAGCACATGGAAAAAGACTTGGGTTATACTAATTGATCACAGAATTAACATGAGTCAACAGTGTGATGCAGCAGCAAAAAAGGCAAATGCAATTCTAGGATGTATCAACAGAAGCATACAGTCTAGATCACGTGAGGTCATTATTGCCCTCTACTCCTCTTTGGTCAGACCTCATCTGGAATACTGTGTTTGTTTTGGGCACCAATTTTAAAAAAGACATCAACAAATGGAGCAAGTTCAGAGAAGAGCCACAGAATGGTGACCGGTCTGCAAACCATGTCCTATGAGGAACGGTTGCAGGATTTGGGTATGTTTAGTTGCAAAAAAGAAGACTGAGAGGAGACTTAATAGCTGTCTACAAATATCTCAAGGGCGTCACATTGTAGAAGGTCATCTTTTATTCTCATTTGCACAAGGAAAGACTAGAAGCAATGGGATGAAACTGAATGGGAGGGAACACAGATTAGTATTAGAAAAAACTTTTGGACAGTTAGGGTGATCAATGAGTGGAACAGGCTGCCACAAGAGGTGGTGAGTTTCTTCATGGAAGTCTTCAAAAGAGGCTGGATAGACATCTGTTGGGATGATTTAGAGAATCCTGCTTTGAGCAGGGGGTTGGACCAGAAGGCCCAGGAGGTCCCTTCCAACTCTACCATTCTATGATTCTATGATTTCTCCACTGCGCTGTATAGTTAATACGATGCTCCTTGCACCCTCTTGTGGCCTTTTTTGAGTATTACGCTCCCCCTGTGCAAATTTTTGCTTTCTCCCATATGAATCTAGGCAATTCTTGAGATCGGCCTGTCAGCGCACACCGGATTGGTGCCCGGCAGCTCTCTCATCCTGCATCATGTGTGCCCCTTTGGTGTCACAATCTAATTTTACCTTTTACCCCAACCCTGTATACTTCACCATTTTTTTTTGTCACTACCTCCCTTATATTTGATTACTCATAGTATTATATATGTATGTT